>VDFB02358134.1:139432849-139478965 GCA_007258455.2 Sequoia sempervirens
ATAGAACCTATACGTATCGAGGATTCCAAAGCTTGTATCCTTTTATGCCAGCACTATAACCAATAAAAATACATTTAACAGCCTTGTTTTCCAATTTAGACCTTTTTTCATTCGACACATATGCATATGCCTCACAACCAAAAACACGAATATGTCTCAAAGAGGACTTCTTTCTAAACCATGCTTCCAAAGGTGTTTTCTCAACAAGAGCAAAATTCATAGAATGGTTTATTAAATAACATGCTGTTGCAACTGCCTCAGCCCAGAACTTCTCCTCCAAGCCAGCACTGCTTAGCATACTTCGTGCTCTTTCCATCACTATCCTGTTGAACCTTTCAGCAACTCCATTTTGTTGTGAAGTGTAGGGTGTAGTTTTATGTATTTTAATTCCATGATCTTTACAGTACCTTTCGAACTCATCAGAACAAAACTCACCGCCATTGTCAGTCCTTAAATATTTTATTTTTCTTCCATTCTGATTTTTCACAAGGCTTTTAAATTCCTTAAAACAACTAAACACTTTTGATTTACTTTTCAAAAAATAAACAAATGCCCTTCTTGAATAATCATCAATGAATGATACATAATATCTTGATTTAGACAAAGAAGGAACATTTAATGGACCAAAAATATCAGAATGTATATAATCAAGTAAATCCAGAAGATTTCAGAGGACCGGAGGAACAAACACGGTGTTGCTTTACTATATATGCAATGTCTACAAAATTTGAATTCTGAGGTTACACCATCAAGCCCCTTCAAACTGTGTTTTTATTTTTTGAGGTTTTTAAACCTTTTTCTCCAATGTGGCCAAGCCTATGATGCCAGAGCATAGTCTTTTCTGTTGGAAGTTTAACTTCCATAGAGTTTGCACTATCAGGAACATTTTTCTCCTTTTCTCCATGAGTAGCCTTCTATGACTTTGCAGAGACACTATTGCATTGCACAACAAGTGCATCCAGCTTATACAAGGTACCAAGACGAGTACCCCTAGCTATCACCATTGAGCCTCTAGTCATCTTGCAGCCATTTCCAAAGAATGAGACCTGCACTCCAACATCATTCAGCTTACTAACAAAAAGTAAATTTTGAGCCAGACCTGGTATATGCATTACATCATTGATTCCCTTCACTCTTCCATCAGGGAACTGAATTCTGACTCTTCCATGACCAACTATTTCTAGAGATGAATCACTTTCCAAATACACCCTTCCACCATCGTATTTTTCATAATTAGTGAACCAGTCTTTATGAGATGTCATGTGGAAAGATGCTCCAGAAAATCAGCCAAACATCATCTGATGCCTGTGTAACCAAGGTTGCAATGAAAGCGTCTGCATCACTCTGAGAAGAATCATTTTTGGAAGAATACTTCTTCTTTTTCTCCTCTTTACAATCCTTTCAAACATGACCAGGTTGCCCACAATTCCAGCACTTTACCTTGGTCTTCTTACGAGGAGACTTTGATCTCCCCTCTTATTTGGATTTGGACTTCTTGTCCTTCTTCTTGCCTTTTTCTTTTGATCTGCCTCTAACAGCAAGAGCCTCCTTCACCATCTTAGAAGATTTTCTTCGCATCTCTTCTAATAACAAAGAAGCAACAATATCTTCCATCTTAAAAGAGGAAGTAGTACTCCCAATAGCCACCACCAAGTGATCCCATGAATCTGGCAAAGAACACAACAATAGCATACATCGATCTTCTTCATCAATCTTTACACCCACAGATGCTAACTAAGCAATCAGCATGTTGAAAGCATTCAAATGATTAGCAACAGACGCTCCTTCCTACATTTTCAAAGAGTACAACTTCTTCCTCAAGAAAAAATTATTCACTAAGGACTTGCCCTGATAAATAGCTCCCAGTCTTTTCCACAAAGAGGATGTTGTCTTTTCTTCACGAACATTTAGAAGAACAAAATCTACTAAACAGAGCCTTATCAGCCCCTTTGATTTTTGATCTGCAAGGTCCCAATCCTCTTGCTTCATGCCTATAGGCTTTGTTCCAGACACATCAAGCCAAAGATCACGATCAACCAACCGATCTTCCATTTTGAGTTTCCACAACTCAAAATTACTGCCATTGAATTTCTCAATTTCAATCTTTCTTGATGTGCTTGTCATCTTAATCTATAATTCAAATTACCAGACTTCTACAAGACTCCCACTGAACAGAATTGACACAAAAACCCCAACGTACCCACAAGGATAACACAACTGGCCAGACTCTGATACCACTTGTAAGGAAAGCTTAGGTGCGGAACAAACTCTCCTAACGTCAAAACCTCAGGGAAGAATGCAGATATGACTTTAAATTTTTAATTACAGTCCAATAAGATGCACATGAAAAGAATAACAGAAAAGAGAAATGAACACATACACAATTGGACACCAGATTTACGTGGGAAAACCCTTACAGGAGAAAAACCCACCACATCAAGAAAATTATCTTTGTATTATAGTAAACAAAATTACATACAGAGATCGAACTTCACTTTTTGATGTCAAATTAATAGCAGCAACATTTCCTTGATCAACCTTGTACAGAACATCACTATTACAATGCTCTTTGAATTGAATTCATTCACACTGATCAAATCATGTTCAGAATCGAACAACTCTACGCCATCGAACAGTTCACCATCGTCAACCATCGCAGAGCGTAATCCATTCTACTCACGGCCTATTCATTTTCCACAACAGAATAGTCGCAACTGTTCAACTACAAACGGTTCACATTCTGCTTCTCTCATTGGCTCAGAACACCCAATGTTCAACTGTATCACATGTCGATGAGACACTAGACCATGTCTCCCCGATGCCAAAATGCTCGATCACATAGCTATCGGCAAGACCAAAGGTATCGGCAACACCCTAAGAAGTCAAACCGATAACAAATCAAGTCTCCCTGATATCACAAGAAAACCAACTATCCATTGGAAAGAGTCTAGGAGATTTCATCGACAGTTAATGTCACTCTGATATGTCCATTGGCGGGACCAGCACCATTGGCAAGAGATCATACCGAATGCAAAACCATCGGCCAAACCCACTCTATCGGAAAGACATCTCACCGATGTCCACTGTAGAACCATCGGCAAGACCATCATTGTTGCTAAGACTTCACACCAATGTTCAACTCATGTAGCTCTATCGGCAAGACCATCGCTATCGGCGAGACATCATACTGAACACAAATCCATCAGTCAAGACAAACAATATCACTAATATTTCACACCGAACGCAAAATAGTCGGAGAGACCAACGCTATCAGCAAGAGCTCATACTGAATGCACCAACCTGTCGGCAAGATAAATATTCATCGGCAAGAGTTCTCACCGAAGGTATACCTGTCAGCGAGACCTCCACTGTCACTTAGACTCTTATCGAGCCTTCATGTCTACTCGATGACATTCTTGTGTAAAACCATCTACGAGACATACTCTGTCGAAATGAGTCACTCTGAAGGTTCATGCCTCTCCCCGATGCCACTCGTCGCCAAGAGTCTCCCCGATAATCATCAAGAATCAACCCATCGGCAAGAGGTCTGCCCGGATGGAAAGAGATAGGAATTTCACAGCAATAGCCATGTCTTTCCAATGACTCTTGTTGGCAAGACAGAACCAAAGTCTCAGCGACTTTAATCTTTTGAACACAGTTGCTGGTCGGTAAGACATTCTGAGGGTCTCACCGATTTTTCTCTTTCAGGAGTTTCATGTCAGTAAGCTTGAGGCACATTTTCCAACAGCCTGACTGTATGAGTCAACATGTAGTGTCACAACAGCTGGGTTGCAAATACTACTACCAAACAAGCTTTTTCTATGAATGTTTAGTTTATTTCATATCCGTTGAGAGTCCTACTGGTGTAGTATATAGCTTGTTCTTTTCCTTCAGAATCCTCCTATTCCAATAGATCTCCTAAAGATATGTCATTTGTTGCGATATACAGTAACATGGTCTTTCTGTTGTGGGTGGCATGAGTATTGGAGGCAACACCAAATACTACTTTATCTGGTTAAATGTTGTTTCACATTCATGATCCCACTTGACTGAAACATTTTTATGAAGTAGATGGTTAAATGGGTGACTCTTGTCTGCCATTTGGGAGATAAATCTCCTAATGGATTGTAACCTGCCTTGTAGGGACTGTAATTGACTAATATTTTTAGGCAGCAGCATCTCCATTATTGCTTTAACCTTAGCTGGATCTACTTCAATACCCTTCTCTAACACTATTTAACCAAGGAGTTTTGTTGATGTTACCCCGAACACACATTTCTTTGGGTTCAATTTGACATTGAATCTTTCTAGTCTAGTGAAGATTTTATCAAGGATCTCTAGATGTCCTTCCCTAGTGTATGATTTTGCTAAGATGTCATCCACATAATCTTCCATGAAATTATGCATCATGTCATGGAAAATAGTGGTCATCGACTGCTGATATGTCGCACCTGCATTTTTTAATCCGAAGGGCATGACATTCCAACAAAATTTACCCCAAGGACAAGTGAATGTTGTCTTTTCCTGATCTTCAGGTGCTATTTTTATTTGATTATACCCTAAGAAGCCATCCATTATAGATAACATGGCATGTCCCGCTGTTAGATCCACAATTATGTCAATGCTGGGTAAAGGAAAATCATCCTTAGGGAATGCCTTGTTTAAATCTCTAAAATCTATGCATATTTTGATGCTATTATCAGGTTTTGATACTGGCACAATATTTGAGATCCATTCTGCATAATCTATGGACCTGATAAATCCTACATCCAACAATTTCTTCAACTTAGCTTTAACCATCAGAGCGATGTGGGGATGCATCTTTCTCAATTTTTGTTTGACTGGTTTAATTCCTTTTGGTAGTGATAGATGATGCATGAGGAGATGTGGATCCAATCCTAGCATATCAGAATAAGACCATGCAAAATTGATGTGTCGCTCCTCAAAGAATTTGATGAATGCAATTTTTTCTTGTTTTGTCATGGACTCTGCAGATGTAGGATCTTTGCCTTTTCAGTTGTTCCCAAATTTATAGATTATGTCAGTTCTACCAGTACTGGTGATCTACCATGGTAATGCTCTGGGAGGGTGTCAAATCTTCCATCCTTCAGCACCTCAGAAAGGTTTTCACTGTTAGATACATTCTTTATTTTATTTTTTTCAAAATCTAATGTTGCCTCAGAAAGGTTTTCACCATTAGATTTATTTTTCCTGTTGTCATTTTTGCAACTAGAAGATTTGGCACCCTCCCATTGCGAAGCATCGTTATGAGTGTTATGGATAGAACTCGTATCAGGTTCGTCACTACAAAGATAGTTTATGATGGCCTCATCATTTGAAAAGACCGGTAAATGAATAGGTTCGGTGGTTTCCCAGTCAATAAGTTTGAGATGTCTCAAGGGTAATAAGTCATCAGGTTGAGTAAGATCGACTGTTGTAAGTGGTCCAATAGCTAGGTGGTCAAAGTTGTTAGTAGGAAGGTCGAGGTCTATGATAGTACTTACCTCCAAGTTGTTTGTCTCACTCGATGTTTGATCATCCTCACTTGAGTCATTGATATTTGTGGATCCCATAACAAATGGTCTATTCCCTGAACTTTGTCCCTCCTCTCATAAGGGTGTATATACTTGAATGACATCAATTTTTTTGTCAATGTATGATGTAGCAGATAAATGATCCCATTCATACTCGTTGGAATCTGTGTCAGAACCATCTCTCATTTGTAGAATCCTTTCTACCACTTTTTGAGTTACTTCCTCTTTTGTTTCCCCCGTGTAGACTAATCCTATTTTGTCTTTAGGCTACAGTGTTAGAGGTTGAATAGGTTCTATAATACCATCCTTTCTCTTGCCAATTGGTCCTTGGCCTTCATAGCCTATTTTCTCTAAAATAGCCTTCCCTTTTCCATACTGATCTGTTTTGATGCCGATACTTGCTCAAGTGGAAGCTTCTTCATCCTTGTATAGCCAATTGAGAATGGCTTTGTCTTCTGACTCATCTTCGAGGGTACCTGCTTTAACAAATATTTCATTAAGATTTGTGATTGGTTGTGATGAACATGGTGTATTTGATGTGGGTTGTCCATATGATTTTGGTGACGGTAGCAATTGTGATAGACACAAAGATTGTTCAAGAGAATATTCTCCTAAGCCTTTGTCCTTCAACTGGATCTTGTTTGCAAATTTTTGTGCTAACTTGTTTATAGGACCTTCAGTTTTTGATAAAGTTGTGTCTGCAATAGTTATTTCTTTCGCCTGATCCTTCTTCTCAACCCATTTAGATATGAAATTGGGTTGCCTTTCACTACTAGATGAAGTGGAAGTGTTGACTTCTCTATTGTGGGGTACCAGACTATCTTGATTTGCTTTTAGCATGTTGCAAGTCTGTGGATTATTGTTGTCAACTGATATTGTAACCTCCTATCCGTTGACTGGAAATTTGAAACATTGATGGTATGTTGAGGGTACCTCTTGCATTTCATGGATCCATGGATGACCAAAGAGTATGTTATATGTTAGATCCTTGTCTAATACTTGACAAACAATGTTTTTGACAATCGGTCCTACTTCAATTGGAAGTACAATCAGCCCCTTTGAAGACCTTTCCTCTTCATCATATGCCTTTATTGTTATCTTTCTTCTGGCGTCAATGGCATTGTCGGAATAGCCTAGTGCATGAATTAGTTTCAAAGTACAAATATTTAATCCAGCTCCGCCATCTATTAAGACACGCTTGACACGATGTTTATGGATTAGAACTTCTATATGCAAGGTTGCATTGTGTGGGTGATTTAATGACACATCATCTTGTTCAAAGAATGACAGACAATGAGGTGTGGTAAGATGTCCCACCATGGCTAGGAATTGACAAACATCTAAATTATTGGGCACAGTTGTAGCTATTAGAGCTTGTTCCAGAACTTCTTTATGTGATGGTGAAATTTTGAGAAGTTCCAGAATGGATATTTGTGCAGGTATCTTTTGTAATTGGTCCATGATGTTGTATTGATGCAATGGGGGAGTAGTATTTTTAGATGAGACTCCTTTTAGTACCACTTTGGACTGCCCACTTGTTGTTACATTAACTGGTTGATTGTCTTATGTTTCCCTGATCTTTAGGACATTGATTTGGTTGTAAGATGTGTTTGTGTTTGGTATCATGTTCAGGGATTCAATTTCATTGATGTTTGTGTCATCTGATTGATTATCAATGTCGTTTTTCTCAACCTTTGAAAGGAAATGAATGGTGGTGTCATAGACATAGTTTATACTTTTTCCTTTACCGTTTGAAGAAGACTCCCCTTTTTCGTAGTTGGGTAATGGATTGGTAAATGCACTGTGATCATTGTTTGTTTGAATCCCTTCAACAAACACCTTCTTTTCCTCAATCAAGTCTTGTATCAAATATTTTAATTGAATACAGTCATTTTTTTTATGTCCCTTATTTTTATGAAAGTTGCAATAATCGGCATCGTTCCACCAGGATGGTTTTACCTTTGGCTCCCAATCTCGGGCTTCTGGTAAAGTGATAAGTTTTTTTGCAATGAGCTCTCTCATTGTTGATTCCAAATTTTGTCCTAATGGGGTAAATCTTCGTTGATTGGATTGTCTTTGATATCATGGTCAAGATTCCCCATTGTTGGTGTTATTGTTTTGAGTAGTGCTTTGATTGTTGTTTTGGTTTTCATTTTGATTTGTTTTGACAATTGTTGTTGTTAAATTGAATACTGGTTTTGTATTGTCAGTTGTAGCATCAGTGCTTCAAGTATTTCTATTTTTTTGCCAAAATTTTGGCTTGTCATTGTTTCCATAGTGATTTGTGTTGTTTGGTGTATCATTGTAGTGTTTAATCACTCCTCATTTGACTAGGGCTTCTTCAATTTTAAGCCCATTTTTTATTACTTTTTTGAATGTTGGGGGACATTGCAAGTCAAGTTTATAACTCATCTGATCATTTAAGTTGTCAATAAATAATTCAATTTTCTCCTCTTCAGGTATAGATCGAGGATATCTAGTGAACAATTTTCTCCAACGTTGTAAGAATGATAGGAATGTCTCACAATTTTTTTGTTTCGGGTTATACAAATCTTTTATGGTTACGTCATGTTGTATGTTGAAGGAGAATTGGGAAATGAATTTGTTGACCAGTTCTTCGAAGGATCGAATCCCTGGCTATAACTTGGAGAACCATTCCATACAATGGGATCCCAAACTCTTAGGAAATAACCTCATGAGGTAAGTATCTTCTTGTGGAAACTCGAGCTCATTGTTCTGAATTCCCTTACATGGTCAATCGGGTTCGATTTACCAGTGTATTTATCGTATTTAGGAAATTCACAGTGTCTTGGGAAAGGTAACATATCCACACTCAGATGAAAAGGGTAAGGAAAAATGTCCTGTAATAAGTATTTCTTGGTGGTTCTCGTTTGCATACACTGAATCTGTTGTAGATTTTGCATTTGAACTATTAAAGAAACCACTTGATCTGTGTCCTGGGTGTGGTTTGGTTCTGTTTCATTTTTCCTAGGTGTTTCCTTCAACCGATTGATGATGAAATCTTTTGGAAGTTTGGCACCTAACTCTACTAACATCAAGAGATATTTCTCCATGTCTTGTTCTAAGACCTTTTCCATAAATTTATGAAAATTTGGGTCTTGTTGGGCGTGTTGTATATCTTCTTATGTTATTTCATTGATTTCATGTTGTTTGAATCAGTAAAAGGGGTTTTTCTTCAGTCATGTTTGGATTTTCAATTTCTTTCTCTCTATTTTTTTGTCTTTGCAACCTTGTCAAGATTGGCATACAATTTTTTGGTTGTTTTCACTAAACTTGGATCTTTTGTGTTTTTGATTAGTGTCAATTTGATTTTAACAAAGCCAAATAGAATGATGTATTCTATTGATGAGCCTAAGTTGAAAATCTGATTACCAAGTTTTGTTTTGTGATAGTAGGATGTTAGAATCCTAATGAGGAAACTTGACTCAATAATCTAGATTTGTTTTGATAATTTGACACTTTTTATTTTGTAAGATTTGGGTTTATGTTTGAAAACAAATTGACTTGTAAAAACCTACCTTGTTTCAGGTTTTTAGGACACTGTTTGAACTGTGAAATGTTTCTGACTGGTAAAAACCTGAGTTTTTTATGATAACTGATTTGTCAGACATTTCTGAAAGGTCTCTATTTTTTCAGTTCTATGGAAGTGCTAAAATAGAAGGTAGAAGCGTTGAAATAGAACATAGAAGCACTAAAAGGTCTGGTAAAAGCATTGTCCAATAGAGCAAAAGTGCTTAAACAAACCGCAGAAGCGCTATAAGACTGGTCGACACTGGTAATATTTGATACTAACATAAGCACTGAAACAAATGGCAGAAGCATTGTTTTTCACTGTGAATGCGCTAAAAGATAGTGCAGAATCGCTAGAACAGAGTGTAGAAGTGCTATGACACTACAATTTGTTTTGCTATTAACATAAGCGTTGAAACATATGGTAGAAGCGTTGTTTTTTACCGTGGAAGCACTAAAAGAATGCGTAGAAGTGATATAGCATATGGTAGAAGTGTTGTTTTTGGGACCACAATGTTTAATTTTTCTTGTCTGAGAAGAGACTGACTTTTTGTGGTGCAATTTTCTAGATTTTTCAGTATTTTGGCAGAATATTTTCATTGGTAATTCTCTGATTTTGGATGACAAACCTAAAGTAAGTTTTGTTTATTGTAAGAACTGATCTGGTCTATCGGAGTATTCTATGGCAAGTTGCAGAATGGAAGATTGACGAATAGGTTGACTACAGTTAGGTTCCTGTGAAAGAGCTCTTCTATAATAATAGGCTTGTGAATACAAGGGCTCTAAAGCATTATCGTTAGTGTAACCTCTAGCGAAATCTATGGATGAAGGTCCTATGGTGAAGAAAAATCTTCCTACTTTGATACAAGAAACGTCTTCTTTTCAGAAGATTTCTGTAACTAAGTGGTTTCTTGGGTTTTCTAATTCTCTTGGCAAGAGATTTCTTGACAAAATTTGTAGTTTTCCAATCCCTAATCATGTATTTCCTAGTTTTATTTTGTCCAAGTTGTATTTTTCAGGATGATCTTTTATCTAGATTTTAATGATTTTGAAATACACAGCAATCAAATGTAGACAGTTGTTTTTTTAAGAGCTATAATCTAAACAAATAGTGTATGTTCAAGGATCAAATAGATCCTTCTTGATTTCCACAGGTTTATTGACAAACAGACACTTCAGATAGACTCACTCTTAAGGACAAGTAGGTCATCGTTATACTCAATCATCCCACAGCTTAAAATTGTGTCGACTCACACAGTCGTGTCACCCCCTAGAGGGCGCCCGTGTTTTTTGTCTTTTCCAAGCGTGTACTCAAGGTTAGATTTCTCAATCCCCTAGGCAAATGGTCCTTGTAAATTATATGGTGAGTGTCTTGGGGGTAGATTCTTCCCTTCCCCAGCACTGTTGAGTATTACAATGTTCATAAACTAACTCAAATGGATACTACACTATGGTTCTTAGAAAGGGTTTATGTTCAGAGCGGCAATAATAAACTCCCTCAAAAGACCTCCCAACCCTTAGAACAAAGGCTTTGGGGATGGTTATCTTGCACACTTTTGGTAAATGAGGATTTATCCAAATTTACTTTTGTTTTTGTTGGAATATGTGCCTAAATCATCACAGACTGAAACCTCTCCTGGAGCAGAGTCGGTATGACATCCATCATGTCTGGCCAACTAGTAGCTTTGATATATTGTGGTTTGTTCAAGTCACTATGACCTAGCTTTTGTCTCACCGAACGTTCCTATCGCTGTGACAAGGTGCAATCATTGTAACCTCTCACCGCATGAAGGATCTTTGGTCGACAGGCCATTCAATCGGGCGTTGGGGAGAGTCTCGGTTGTTCACTATGAGCTCTCAGCGATATGGAAGTTTTGCCGACGGGGACACACTTGGAATCATCGGGGAAGCACTAAGGGTTCGCTAAGAACTCTTAGCGATTGATAAGTGTCTCACCGACAGTATGTTACATGTTATAGTCTTCGACGTATCCTATGGTATATCGATAAGAAGTCTTACCGATGTATAAATGTCTCACTGACAGTGTTTTATGTTGGAGCCTTCGGGGTAGTCTTGGTCACTGATGATAGCTTCAGGGTGACAATAAAGATCTCGAGAAGATGTCTTAGCGATAATCTTTTGTCTTGCCGACTGTGACTTGGTGCTCGATATGACTTGTGTGTATTCAGCATAACGTCTTGGCGAAGGTGATAGGTCTTGCCGATAGTTGTATGCTTTCAGTGTAACCTGATGTTGCTCGATGAAACCTCTTGGCGAGCGGTAAGTCTTGCCGATAGGGATGTTGAGATTGCTATGACTTTGAATATCGATATGTGGTCTCACCGAAGAGTGATAGTCTTGTCGAATGGAAAACTCATGGCTATGTGACTTTGAGGATTTGGTATAACATCCTAGCGAAAGCGATATGTCTTGGCCACATGGCGAAAGCTAAGTGATAGTCTTCTAAACTCGATGTAACATCTTAGCGAAAAGGAAAACTCTTGCCGATATCGATATGAAGGTTATGTGGCATCGGCGAGACACTGTTAGTGTCTCACCGAGATGCCAACGCAGTGTGAATTCTCTTGATCATTGTTTGACTACCCTATGTGGTAGCCCGTGGACCAATCAGAGGAAGCGAAGTTCAAACGGTTGGCTGTTGGATTTTTGCAGTAGTTGCGATGGAACTAAACGGTCTACAAGGAAAAATCTACACCATAGTGGAACAACGATAAGGATGCTAAGCTAGAGATTGTTGTTGTGTGATCTTCAACCAATTCACAGAGAGCCTGTTAAAGAACAAATGTAAATACGTATGCATTGAACGTTCTATACAGTGAGAGAGAGAGAGTGCTGGTACGAGTACAGAGAGAGCCAGAGAGAGAACGATATTGAGAGGACCGAGTGGCTGGCCGAAAGGCCGAAGCCATGAGGTCGAAGCAAAGGATTGAAAGGTAGAGTCAAGCTATTGGAATCTCTCCTGATCATGAATCATGATTGATCTCTCTCTTGTTGATCTGCACTAAATACTGTGTGAGGGTATTGTAATAGTGCGAAGATTGTGTGGTCTGATGGTTTGATCAGTTGCTACTAGTTGTATCTAGAATGAACAAGATGAATCCCTGAAGAGGCTATGAGCCTGAATTTGTATTGTAACCGTTATGTTGCTGAATAATACAATGGCTTGATCTTTGGAGTGTGGGGTTTTTTATCTGAGAGGATTTTCCCCACGTAAATATTTGTGTTCTGTTTTTTGTCTTATCTTTCATCTGTGTTGATTTTGTTTCTAGAATCTGTCAGTGCTTGCTATTGAATTTACATGTGATTCTCTCATAAGGATTAATGTGGAAATTAACTGTGTCTGTTTCTGCTTTAGGACATAGTTGTACGTGTCTTTGAAGTAATTAATCAAAATTAAAGTTACTGAAGGCACTACTGTTTGGAGTTTTTCATTAGATGTGCTCCCTAGATTTCCTTACAAGTGGTATCAGAGCCTTGTTCTGGTTGTTGGTTCTGGATATTTCTCCTGTGAAGATTTCTCAGTTTGTTCGGCTAGAGGAAATTTGGAGGAATGGATTGATGTATTGATCCTTTGTTGAGTGGAAGCCTTGTGGTATTCTAAGACAACATGCAGCCTAAAGGATGGTCAAGATGGAAAAAGGAGTTGATCATGCTGTGATCTATGTCTCCTGGCTGGTAGAGGTATAACCTTGGAGTATGAGGTGGTTTTCTTTGCTCTGTGACTGTGTAGCAGTAAAGCTTTCATATTGGGTGTCTGTGTGTCAGGCTCTTGGGTGATATGGAGAATCCTAGGTTGTTTCTTAGTCATGGAAGAGAGTGCTTATGCTAGGTGGTGTTTCTTGGTGTTGGAAGGCACGGTTTCCTGTTAACCTTGAATGCTTGAAGGCTATGGAGTTAATCATTTAGATGATTTGCAAGCTTATGAAATAGCCTTTCTTTCTTCTCAGATGCATATACATGTTGGTGGTTTAGTTTTGGCCTGAAAAGGGCCTGGATTCTCTTGAACTGTTGTTTTCTTTCTAAGGATGTTTTGTACTTGCATGGCTCTATGGTTTTGCAGGTTTTACATGGTTAAGCAAAACTTGTGACCATGTGGAGTTGTTGTTAAGCTATTGTCTAGACACTGGCCTTTTGGGGTGTTGTTGGATGAGATAGTTGCAGGTCTGCATGCATGCTTGGTGCATGGTCTTGAGGAGGTATGACTCTTTCTCTGCATGGGAGTGTTGGTAAGTGTTTTGTCACTCAGCATTCTTTTGGTAATGCTTGAGGGTTCCTTGATTATGGTGCTCATTGTGGACATGATTGGAAAATCAGATCTGGTGTGATCTGATGTTTGAGTCATGGTGTCTATGTGGATATTCTCTTTGAAATCTCAATGTTGTAGTTTCCAATGTGATGATGGGTTTGCATGTTCGATGATTATGAACTACGAGTTATGCGGTTGATGGATTAGCTACCCATTGGTTGTAGTGAGATAACTTGGATGTGGACTATCTTTATCCATGAGGGTTGATTCATTGTTGGTGCAGACTTGTTAGTTGGCCTTGTCATTAGCCACTTGTGCATTGGTGTGATTGTTTTGAGATGAGAGGATGGATACTATTTGAGTACCAGAATAGTCGGTTATGGGAACCTGTAGCAAATTAGTCATGATGCTTGGACAGTTTGGGTGTCACGTTTCAATGGGAGCTCTAGCAGTGGCTATGGATTCATCACATGGTGGTGAATGGTCTTCTTTAGTGTTGCAGAAGGGTTTCTTTCGTTTTTGCATGGACATTACTAGAAGATGTGCAACATCTTGGATCCATGGAGGACACTTGGAGTCTTTGGCGAAGGTGTTGATGGAGCTTGACAGGTGATGTTGGTTTTGAGTCTGTTTGCTTTATGTCATGGTATACTCTTTGTGCACTAGAGTTTTGGCATTGTGCATTGTACTTGAGACAATGGAGAAGTCACTTGAAGCATGGGATCTCCTAAGGGGATGTGTAGATCATGGTGTCATGATAAGTTCCTAATTCAGATGATTGGAGCTTTGATAGTGGTCTAGTAATTCTTTGTGTATTGGGTGCTTTGATTATTTGCTTGATACTTCATGTTAGTGCAATAATGCAGTTGAAGTTTAGCATGAGATGATTGGTTTCTAGTACTCATGGATACATGAAGAATAAGGTGAGGTTGTCTTTCTCTTATGAGAAAAAGTGTTGCTGCTTGTTATTCTTGGTGAAGTTTTCAGCAGAAAGTCTGAGAATCCTACACCTTGGTTGAACGTGAGTTCAACAGAGACCAATGAGGAGATTGCTCTTGGATTAGTCATGAAGATTTTTATATCCTGAAGGAGTATTCTCGTTCCCACTCTTGGTCTACTCGGCAATCTATCTAAAAGGTATTTGGCCCTTTATATCCTTCAGATGTGTTTTGTTAAGTTCACTTTCATGATATGGATCTTGAATTACTGTTTAACATTTGGTTCTGGAAGATTCATAGTGGAAGTTGTACAGTTTGTTTTATCTTCTTGAGCTTTTGTATTATGTCATTTACTGATGAGAATTGGTAGGAGATGATACACAGGATGATTTCCTGAAATGGGAAATGAAGTAGATTGATCGTCTTTGAGAGGCTTACATCCATGTTGATTACATGATATTAGAAGTTGGTTTGATCTTGGTGATTGAATGGTTGGATGTTGATAAGGTTTTTTCCTTTGGGATGGGAAGGAGATCATTCTTGACACAGCTAGCTGTTAGAAGTGCATGTAGGAAGATGTTCTATAGGAAGATGATGTGCAGAGTTTCTCTCTGTGGCCATGAAGGTTTGTGGTGAGAGAAATGTTTCTTGTGACAGGTTGTTGCAGGTTGTGCATATCACTGTGGATATTTCCTTGGTACTACATGTTTACATTTCCTATGTGTTGTTATTGGTAGACTTTTGGTGCCTTTGATCTTTCACATCTAGATTACTCAGGCAGTGGGAGTTCCTGTATGTGTCTTGTCTTCTTCGACTGGTTGACACTGGAACTTGTATTTGTTGTTAATGGATTGGCAGAAGTTTACTAATGGTGATACCTTCTAGGTATGTGAGATTGGATGGTATAGCACGAGTTGTGAGTGCTATTTTCAGTCGCGTGGGTTTATCAGTTGGATGGAAGCAGTCAGTCTGATTGTTGTTCTAACTGGTGTTGTTTATCTTATTTTTGGAGAATGACTTCATGGTTGTGCTCTATTTGAAGCTTTGAAGTTGATATTGCTTCTGTATAGCATTTTGAGCACAGTGAAGTGGTAGTAGTATCTTGTTGAAGATGTCACTAGGATCTTTTGCTTGTGTTCGTTGGATTGGTGCTTATTCACCTTGGCGATATATCTTTCTTCCACACGTGGAAGATGACAGGATTGATGCTTGAATGGTGGACATCTTGGATGTTGGAGCACAATTATTGATGGAGCATGAGAGCATGTTGTGATCTATGTGGTTTCCTGAAGGCTGTGATCGGTTGCTTTGTTGACGTTTAGTTGCAGTTGGATGCCTGGTCTTTGTTGCAGATTGTCTGGTGGACTGTTATCTGTTGAATCATGTTGATTGGGTGTCTTGAGTATTGTAGGGTTTGGACTGATGGAGCTAGTGTGATATTAGTTCCTGGTTGCTTTGGAGGTGCCTGTGTGATCTTCGTCAAGTGGGAGATTGTTGGAATATGTGCCTAAATCATCACAGGCTAAGACCTCTCCTGGAGCAGAGTCAGTATGACATCCATCATGTCTGGCCGACTAGCAGCTTTGATATATTGTGGTTTGTTCAGGTTGTTGGACCTAGCTTCTGTCTCACCAAACGTTCTTATCGTTGTGACAAGGTGCAGTCATTGTAACCTCTCACCGCATGAAGGATCTTTGGTCGACAGGCCATTCAATCGGGCGTCGGGGAGAGTCTTGGTTGTTTGCTATGAGCTCTCAGCAATATGGAAGTCTTGCCGATGGGGACACACTTGGAATCATCAAGGAAGCACTAAGGGTTCGCTAAGAACTCTTAGCAATTGATAAGTGTCTCACCGACAATATGTTACATGTTATAGTCTTCAGCGTATCCTGTGGTCTATTGGTAAGAAGTCTTACCGATGTATAAATGTCTCACCGACAGTGTTTTATGTTGGAGCCTTCGGGGTAGTCTTGGTGACTAATGATAGCTTCGGGGTGACAATAAAGATCTCGAGAAGATGTCTCAGCGATAAGCTTTTGTCTTGCCGACTATGACTTGGTGCTCGGTATGACTTGTGTGTATTCGGCATAACATCTTGGCGAAGGTGATAGGTCTTTCCGATAGTTGTATGCTTTCAGTTTAACCTAATGTTGCTCGATGAAACCTCTTGGCGAGTGGTAAGTCTTGTCGATAGGGATGTTGAGATCGCTATGACTTTGAATATCGGTATGTGGTCTCACCGAAGAGCGGTAGTCTTGTCGAATGGAAAACTCACGGTTGTGTGACTTTGAAGATTCGGTATAACATCCTAGTAAAAGCGATATGTCTTGGCGACATGGTGAAAGTTGAGCGATAGTCTTTTGAACTCGATGTAACATCTTGGCGAAAAGGAAAACTCTTGCCGATATCGATATGAAGGTTATGTTGCATCGGTGAGACAATGTTAGTGTCTCACCGAGATGGCAACACAGTGTGAATTCTCTTGACCGTTGTTTGACTACCCTATGTGGTAGCTCGTGGACCAATCAGAGGAAGCGAAGTTCAAATGGTTGGCTGTTGGATTTTTGCAGTAGTTGTGATGGAACTGAATGGTCTACAAGGAAAAATCTACACCATAATGGAACGGCGATAAGGATGTTGAGCTGGAGATTGTTGTTGTGTGATCTTCAACCGATTCACAGAGATCCTGTTAAAGAACGAATGTAAATACGTATGCATTGAACGTTTTGTACAGTGAGAGAGAGAGAGTGTTGGTAAGAGTACAGAGAGAGCCAGAGAGAGAACAATATTGAGAGGACCGAGTGGTTGGCCGAAAGGCCGAAGCCACGAGGTCGAAGCAGAGGATTAAGAGGTAGAGTCAAGCTGTTGGAATCTCTCTTGATCATGAATCATGATTGATCTCTCTCTTGTTGATCTGCACTAAATACTGTATGAGGGTATTGTAACAGTGCGAAGATTGTGTGGTCTGATGGTTTGATTAGTTGCTACCAGTTGTATCCAGAATGAACAAGATGAATCTCTGAAGAGGCTATGAGCCTGAATTTTTATTGTAACCATTTTGTTGTTGAATAATACAATGGCTTGATCTTTGGAGTGTGGGGTTTTTTATTTGAGAGGATTTTCCCTACGTAAATCTTTGTGTTCTATTTTTTGTCTTATCTTTCATCTGTGTTGATTCTGTTTCTAGAATCTGTCAGTTCTTGTTGTTGAATTTACATGTGATTCTCTCAGAAGGATTAATGTGGAAATTGATTGTGTTTGTTTCTGCTTTAGGACATAGTTGTACATGTTTTTGAAGTAATTAATTGAAATTAAAGTTACTGAAGGCACTATTGTTTGGAGTTTTTCATTAGTGCACTCCCTAGATTTCCTTATAGTTTTATAGTGGGTTGGAAAACCTAGCTTTGGTTGTTCCCACTCAGGTCATTCCCGTAGGGTGAGTACTTTTTCCTAATATGACAGACCTTCTAAAGGTTGTAATAAAGTTGGAAATGCATAAAGTAAAGGATGAGTCTGGTGTTTTGATCACCCAGTTAAGGGGAGAGAATATGCCTATCACCACACAAACACAGAAATCAACTTGTTCAATTTTAGAGCCCAAATGACAATTTTCTATCTATGTGAAGATGTTGCTTCACAAAAAGACATGGTGTTCATTTTTTATCCCAAATTGAAATGTTTGGTGACTTCCCTAGATTGATAAATTTTAAACCAAATTGAAGAAGTGACTATCCTAGGATTGATAAATTTTAAACCAATTGAAGAAATGAAGTTACTGGTTGCGGTCGCGTCGGATCCAGATAACAATTTACACAGAAGCATTATAGACAACATAAGGGCTATAGAAATAGATAGATGCGCTATAGAAAATGTCGAAAACGCTAAAAGATTCATCAGAAGCATTATAGAATTTGGCGGAAGCGCTAAAACAGATGTTGGAAGCGGGGTGAAACACCCATTGTAAGTAAGTCTTCATCTTATACCAAAATTCTCAAGTTTATAGTTTCTGTCAAAATAGCAGCTACCAGAAGTCTGCAGCCTGTTTTTCAGAATTCCTAATTGCCTCAAAGTTGGAACTACTGCCCCCACATTTCTAAAAATGATAGTCAGGCCTCATGTGCATGCTAAAATGGCAACTTGTCACTTCACTGTTCATTGGCACTGATGCAAATCACAACAACCAACCGGAGTCTCACACTGTTCCAAAGATTTATCAAGTAACGGAAGGCTCTCAGATTGGGTAAGCAATATGACTATTTAAAATGCCAATTCAGAGGATGGAGTGATGCTAAATGCAATGATCTAATGACTGATAATGAAAACTAAATGATATGATGCTACTGTAAACTATTCTGATATGAAAATTGATGGATGAAAGCTACAGTAAAAACTAAGATGTTGTGATATGAAATTCTACTGATGTTATTGCTTCTAATTCTACTGATGCTATGATTGCTTGATTGCTTGATTTCTATTCCTGCAGAGTAAGTTTGCATAAAACTGGGATCCATTCTTTGCTTCAGAAGGTTGTATATATAGATTTACGGCAACAGATTTGCACAAGGGTAGCACAGCAGAGGTCTGGATTCAATCTTGAGAATTGAATGGTGAGAGATTGAGAAGCTGGAGTTGATCATGGAAATGGTTTCTCCCCATGAAAACATCAAGCAAGATGATAGGAAAGATCAGAGGAAGAAGATTGAGAGGATTTCCTACAAGTTTGTCCCTGAAGCTTTCCCGTGAATGCGAGTTGAATTAATTAGATTTGAAAAATCTAATTTTATTGGTGAGTGAATAGAGGAATATTGATTTATGCCTTTATTTGAATATTTTTGATTTATTCAATTTAGCAAAATAGGAAGATTTTAATTAAATAAAACAAATATTTGATATTTTCTTATTTAATAAAGAGGAATATGATAATTAAATAAATCTTTAGGATATCTTTATTTAATTAAGAGGAAATATGATAAGATAATTAAATTACACAAATTATTGAAGTTGTGTATTTAATTTAAGATAGAATTAATAGATAAAGTATAGAAGAAATAATAATGATAATAATTAAATAAAACAAAGTATTTAATTTTGTTTATTTAATTAAGAGGAAAATAATATGATAAAATAGAAGAATTAATAGTGAACTTAATACAAGTAAATATTTCTATTTATTTACTAAGTAGATGAATTTAGGATTAATTAATCAAATAAATCATATTTAATTAATTATATTCTCTAGACCATTTTTAGGTGTATTCAATACCAACTACCAATAAGTTACACTAAAAGATACAACTATAAATTCATAATGTCCATACCTAGTTTGAAAATTTATTTTAGGAATATCTTCATCTTTGATTCTTAATTGGCGGTATTCTAATTGAAGACCATTTTTGAAAATATTGTTCCTCCTTTCATATGAATAAAAAAGAATTGGATACAAGGCAATCGATATCTATTCTTCACCATTATTTTATTCAACATTTAGTAATCTATGCATAACCTTAGGGTTCCATCCTTCTTTTTGATAAAAATATTTGTGCTCCCTAAGGTGATATGCTTGGTTTAATTAATTGTTTTCCTAATATTTCTTCTAGTTATTATTTTATAAGGATTCTTAGACACAGGTTTAGATCCTACCAATTTAGAATGTAGTCAAAATTCCTTTTAGAATGTAGTCCTACCAATTTATTTGGAAAAATATCCTTAAATTATTGAAGGAAGGGAGAGTTATCAAAATTTGATTTATTAAATTTATTTCTCATCTAATTTATCCATATACATTTGGGCTCATTTACTCATTTCGTTTGTTAGTTACATTGTGTATATAATTTTGAAATTTATAGGATTTCCATTTATTACATCATTCAACCCTTTGGATGTTCACTTTTTATTTTAACTTAATAATTTGAATTGAAGTGCTTTGTTATTTAGATTTTTAAGTTTATCTTTACCTTGTATAAAGGAGGGGATTCGCTACTCTCGAGTCTCTAGGACAAGGAAGAGTCTACAGGGAGTGAATAGCCCTCAATTACCTCAAAGTACAAGCTCAAGTGATAAAGTATGGAATATAGAATATTGCAATAACTTATTGAATGAAATGTTAAGCTAGAATGAAAAACTCCAAATTAATAGAATCTAGTAAAGAATTACAGAATATAGATTACAAAAATAGAAAGATCAAGACTTACAATTTTTTCCCCCAAAAGGATAGAGTTGTGGCCAATGGATGATAGTGCGTCACAAGGACATATGTACCTTGCGTTGTCGTCCATGTCAAATTAGGAGGTAAAAGCCTAAAATATGCAAGTACCCAACTCTTCAAATCCGAAAACATGCACACAAAAGGATGAGGAAAAATTTTGGGGTTGTTTTAGGGCTTGTTCATGGGGTCATTGTAATCCTCATCATTTAATTTATCAATCCAAGGTAGTGTCCATGGTTGTCTGCAAGAGAGAAAGTAGAAAACTTGCTTGATAGCCATGGACACCACCTTGGATTGATAAATTAAATGATGAGGATTACAATGACCCTATCATTTTTGGCATCGTTGTCGAGGATACGTGTCATTAGGGAAGGGGGAAAATTAGTTTGGCAACCTTTTAGATTTAGAAGTTCCTCAAGAAAAATTCATCTCTCAAACCCCCCCCCCCCAAAATACTAGCTCTAAAGAGAAACCCCCCAATCTATTTCAAAATATCCTTAGTTGGAGGACCATAACTCCAAATCCTAACAAAGGATATTTCTTTAAGGAAAGAATTGATGGATTATTGCTTGCAAGAGGTGCATAATACAATGAAGAGATCTTATCTTCATTACAAAAGCTTACAAAGAAGAGACTTATTTGGAGACCTTCAAAATCCAAGAATAGCTGCCCAGTCATATTTTTGAAGTCAATGGAGGGTTGTCCAATCAAAGATTTGAAGAGCAAGGAGTTGTTTCTAGTCATGCATGCAACAAATCAGAAGGAAGGATTGCAAGATCTCTCCAATCATCCCATGTATTTGCTAGAATCAGAAATCATGAAGAAGGTTTCCACTAAAAAGGAAGGTGAAGCATTGAGTTCCAAAAATTTTGTCATCTTCTTTTCATTCTTTTCTCTAAAAAAATTCAACACATGGAAACATACTTTGAGAAAGGGAAGATATTTTTCAGAACCAATTAATGGTTGTGTAATCTCTCTACATCATTAAGTAGAGTAGGTTAAGGTGGATTTTATTTTTGCAAATAAGTGTTTTGTACATGTTATTTCCTCTTCTCTTAGGCTGTAAACATGTAATTTTCTATGCAAGTTGTTGCTCTAAAAACTTGAAGCAGATATTTTGGCATTATGGATAACTGGTTAGTGCAGAAAAATAATGATGAAGCAATCTGAGTTGGCATTCAATGTAAAAGATCAGGTTTCAGCTCTCAAAAGTTGAAGAATTTTTTTGCATGCAACATGGAGAAAGTGAACTACAACTCATGCATGATGGTTGCATGGAAAACTAAGATAAAATCAGGTATTTTATTATTTTACTCTTATTCAACTTAAATTTCTTTCATTTTAATCAATCCACTCAAAAACAAAAAAAAAAAGAAAAAAGAAAAAAAAACATCTAAAAGCAGTTCTAAGATTTAAGGAGCAATTTGAACCTATCTAGAGCTATTTTGGAACTGTTCTGGAGCTTTCAGGAGCTTTCAGGAGCTGAACAAAGCAACTACTAAAAAAATAAATTTATTTAATTTGAAGGCTCATTATGAGTTGCAAAGGGACCTGCAACATTTTAGGTGTGGGGGAAATGATGAGACCATAAATTGTCTCATATTTTATCAAATAAAATCATCTATTTCTTCCTAATGCATTAGTGTTAAAATGGATTTGAGTAATGATTGCTATTGTTTACAGGACTGTAGCGACATTTGATTTATTTTAATAATGATATTTACATGATTTAAGATGATAATAAATAAATGAGTTATTAACACCATGTAGGAAGAAGAAAGCCATAGACATTATGGCCAGAGTTTAGACATTGAAGCAGCTAACCTCAAAAGCCATATGCTTGACAATAATGAGAAGATAATTTCACACTTACATTCATAAAACTACGGAGCATCATTCAATCTCTAAATTAATGGAGCATGTTATTCAAAGATATCTCGTCATTATCATTGAATGTTGTTGCATTATTATAGCATGTTATTCATGCTAAGGATCAATGATTTGGTCGAATAAACTAAAGAAGAATCCCTTCATTCATGTGGAGAATTAAAGGTTCCCTAAAAATCAAGCGCCCAGAAATTGTGAAAAATGCAGTCTCAGTAAAATAGTGATATCTCTCTCGTTTCTCAACAAAATTCAAAAATTCAAAATGATCTAGAAATTATATTTGAAGGCCAAAACCGATATATATGATTTGATCAGATGGAGGATAATTAACACGAAGGATTTGACTGAGTGAGATGATGAGATGAGAAATAACAGAATAGTTTTAGTTTCATTTCCATCAATGTATTTCCAACTTTCTAGATTAAATTTGAATCCAAGATATCTTTTCATTTCCAGAAAGTGTGAAGTAGTTTAGCCTTTTTCAATTCTTGCAAGTGTTCCTTAGATTATTTCCCTTGCATGCAACTTTCCTTTCATGCAAATAGGATTTATTTTTGCAAGTAGAATAGACTGTCAAGAAATTTTTCTACTTTCTCTCTTGTAGACAACCATGGACACCGCCTTGGATTGATAAATTAAATGATGAGGATTAAAATGACCCAATAATTTTTAAGGCTAAAATACTTCACACTTTCTGGAAATGAAAATATTGCTTAGATTCAAATTTAATCTAGAAAGTTGGAAATACATTACTGGAAATGAAACTAAAACTATTCTATTTCCTCAAGTTAAAAAAAGTCTTTCTAATCCCCTCCCTTTGATCAAATGATTACATTGTATTTATAGAATTAATATTCTATATCTATCCAACCAATCCACTAAGAATTTGGATCCAAGATCCTATTTTTGAGGGGTCGTTTACAAAACTTTAAGAAAATTGAAGTTGTTCTCCTCCATCACGCCACTTTAGTCTCAATCATTTTCTGACACACACTGCTCCTTCCCTACCACAAATCATGCCAAATTATCAAAATTATTTTTAGCCCTTCAAATCTACTTTCCAGATCATTTTGAATTTTTGAATTTCATTGAGAAACAATGGAGATATCGTTGTTTTACTAAGACTGTGTTTTTCACAATTTTTGGGTGCCTGATTTTTAGGGAACCTTCAGTTCTCCATGTGAATGAAGGGATTTTTCTTTAGTTCAGTCAACCAAATCATTGATACTTAGCATGAATAACATGCTATAATCATGCAACAACATTTGATTGATGTGGTAACTTGAGTTATCTTTGGTTGGAAGAAAGAAGCATGAAATTTAATAACTGTGAGAGATCTTAAAGCTCAACATGAAACAAATACTCATCCCATTAATTTAGGAATGAATTATGCTCCATGATTTTGCATGAATGTAGGAGTGTGTTGGGAGCCTTATCTATCTTCTCATTATTTCTTCAAAGTCTTCTAAAGCTTTCAAGAGTTAACTGCTTCAAGTGTCTAAAGCTCTCTGATGCAAGTGTCTATGAAGCTTCTTCTTACCATGAGTTATTTAATAACTCATTTATCTACATTATATCATCTTAAACACTTCATGGAGACATATTAGAGGAAATTTGGATCACATTTAATTACTAAAAATAAATCAAATATTCACTTTACATTCTACCTTAAACAACTAAATAACTTTCAATCATTACTCAAATCCATTTTAACACTAATGCATTAGGAAGAAATAGATGATTTTCTTTGATAAAATATGAGAAAATTTATGGTCTCATCACTTGCCTTAGTCAAACCCCCATTTTGGTGTTTTCGCCTCCATGGATAGCCAAATAGATAGAAATAAATGAGACAAAATATAATAGACGAGAGGTGTGATAAAAACAAACCCTGCTATGGAGGAGAACCCCTACATGAATAAAATAAATGAGACGAGTATGCATTTGTAAATAGACGAGACAAAGAAACAAAAGAGCAAGATAAAGTGCAAGATGATGAGAATGAATGAGAGAATGAGAGAAAAGAGGAGTTTTGTGAGGTTACATGGGTGGGAAGAGCCGTTACACTCGTGATTCTACTGAAATGACATGTCATAGGAAAAGGTCATGATATTCTCTCATTTGAAACTCAAAAAGTTTTGGGATGCTAGTACGCTGCACAAATGTTCACGCATCGCATATACATATGCGCATCATGAAAGTGTCCTACTCAAAAATTTACAATAAATGAGGTGTTGGATTGCTAACACTTCGTCATTGTCCCTTATGGAGTTGAAATCTTGAAATTTCAACTCAAGGTTTTATCATTAATGCAGCAAGGTGCTATAAATGTAGTAAGCTATATATGTAAGTGTGAAATTGCTACAAGGTGCAATTTTATGACACTACATTTTTCCCCCACTTTAGTGAGCTAAATTTTTCAAGAAAAATTAGCTACACTAAAGTAGAAAATAAAACATAAATGCAAGATTAAAAACTTGAAAATTTTATAGATTTACATGAAAAGGATATTGTAGAGGTCGTAGAGGTCAAGTAGGCAGATATTGATGATGCCCCTAGCATTTGAGCTCAGTAAGAAACTACAACACCTAATGTGAAGTTTCATTCTACAAAAATCAAAATTAGGTTAGTTTCAAAATTGGAAGAAGGTACCATAGTGAGAAGAATGCTTAAGAAAAACTTGGTGGTTTGGAAGAAAAATATGATGAAGAGGTGAATATATGCCCCCTCCTATTTTTTCCCCCAGCTAGGTGGGGTGAAAACAAGAAGGATGGAGGGAACATTTTTTCCATAAAAATGGGAAAAAATTACCTATATATGTCTGGGTGGGCCCATGGAAGGGTCATTTTCACTATTCACTACAAGGATCTTGTTGACTTTTGTGAGAGAAGAATCAAAAAAATTCCCCACATACGTGAGTATGTAGCGCTAAGGATCGAGCAACTCTGTGCAGTAGTAGCAATGGGTGACGAGCCAGATGAGGTACAAATATTTTTGACCCATCTTGTAATTTGATTGGATTTTTTAGCTTGTTTTCCTCCTTGATTAATGCAAGTGTCTAGTCAAGGTGAAGGTGTTTGGTTAGCACGTTGTTGTCCCAACAGTACATCAACAACCTTCAATCACACTAGCATCCCTCTCGCACATTTCCGTCAGGAGGTGTTTAACGTCGAATGCTAGTGCATCGCACAAACATCTATACGGTGCACCTTCGTCTCATAGGAAAACTTTAGAAAAATTCAATGTAGAGTTAGAAATTTTTATGGTGATGTAGAAGGAACTGGCATGAGTCTTTTTGTGTTTATAGGCTTGGCCTAAGATCCGTGAGCACATGGTGGGTCACTACTGACATTTTTGTGAGACCGTAGCAATGGGTTGCAACCCAATGACCAAGATTTGCTACGACGGGTCAGCCTTTGGTGGGTCTACACCATGCTGAAGATCTATTTTCACACACCTATGTTGATGGCACTCATGGAGTGCAGGGATGTTGACACCTCTAGCTTCCACCTACAGACATGAGAGATGGTCATCACCCTAGAGGATGTCTATCACATCATTCGGCTACCTGTCTAGGGATACTGGGTAGCGTATGATGAGGCTAGGATACCACAGGATGCCCACCAGGGGTAGCAATATTGCATGGGGTGGGTGGTCCCAACAAACACTACATGCCATATATATATTATATGGCTCAAGAAAGGGCAAGTAGCGATACCCCTCATTTATTCAGTCGTGATCGTCATAGTCTATCTCTGCATCATGATGGATGGGCGAGGCTCACACCTACATGTGGGCCTCATCCATTGCATTTAATCGATGGAGGAGTAGAAGATAGTCTCACCTAGGGTTGAAGTATTCTTGTGCATCTCTACCATGATCTTAGGCAATATATACATTATGAGTACCACAACCTCACCGTTTGTATGCTACTACAAGTGTGGGTGTTTGAGCACATTAGGTGCATTAGGGCAGTCGAGTACCCCTAGGGCCTGACATGTGGTATTCCCCCGGTGCATGCACATCCTCTAGTGCATGATTGGCACTATGGTGATATTATTTTTTGGTGGTTATAGTTTGATTCATTGCGAGTGTGGGATGTCAAATGGTGCCCTTATAGGAGGATTGGGATATGGCCTGCTGACAGGTAGTAGCTACAGAGGATGTAGTGTGATCAACTCCTAGTAGGGTGGTCAAATCACAACATCATTCTATATTACTAGCATTGGGTGGTCCAACAATTCGGGCAGGTATAGACCATCCCTCTAATGCCTTCCATGTATGTGTGGTTGGGAAGGAGCGTAGTCTAGGCAAGCGATCATCCTCGTCTGACTATCACAAACATTTTTGTTAGCGAAAATAGGTTAGACAATGAAGACTAGCCTCCTATCCTTGTGACTAATGATGTCAACATCATCCATGATTTTGCAACATGGTGAGCGACGATTGGCCTAGCCCCAATTTTCCTGGTAGATGCACCTGCAAGCAATGTTAGTGCATAGGGGCTAGGAGGTGAGTATTTTAGTGTGACAATGGCAAGGAGGGTAAGGTGGTGATGGGAAAAGTGATAGAGAGGTCAAGGCAATGACAAAGGATGTCATCACCTCCACCACCAGTCCTCGTCTCATCGGCTCCACCTTTGGGCTAGGTGGTCGTACCTCCTTCGACAGTAGTAGTGGGGCTGAGTGTAACCCCCCTGCTCCACACGGGTAGGCTAGGGACCCAGGTACTAATGTGATACATGTTATTTCCTTTTAGTAGTTTCATTTCAATTTCTCATATATATGTACATGTTTTGATATGATCTAGTACTGATAGGGTCCATTTATTCTATGATTGCATTAGATACATAGGAGTGGATCACCTTTATTGGGTGATGCATAGCAGAGGCGTCCCCAACCATTCCAATCTATGGGATCATCTTAGATGCCTACAGACTATCTTCAACAAGGCAACATGCCCACCTTTTTGAGCCTGTAGCATGGTTGAGGATAGCCTACGTGGAGGTGCACATGGAGGTGATCTAGGGGACCATGGACCTTGCCACTATGATCGAGTAGAAGGATCAGTGATTGGTGAAGCTCTGCACTGTGTTAGCCAAGTGAGATCAATCCATGACACGAGAAGAGAGTGTCATAGCAAAACATGATGCCCTATAGAGCCGACTCGATGACCTCATTAGGAAAGTAGAGGTAGTAAGGCCAACCACTAAGCCCCATGTGGTGCAGCTCCAAGAGGAGCTATGACAGGCTCGTGAGTGGGAGGCCAAGTTATAGGAGGACATGATAGAGCTTAGAGGAGAGTTCTAAGGGTTGCAAGCATGGAGAATGTTTATGTTTTGGTATCATCGGTCCCATTCATACTCATCTATCCAACATCCTCCTTCGCCACCACTGCCAACACTAGAGGGCTCGAGGAGCCACGCACTCAGGGGCTAGAGGCCCATTTTTGCATATCATTTTTTGTATACTAGATCATCATTTTTTATGTATAGATTTATTTTGAGGTACAAACACATAAAAATATGTCACCACATTTTGACACAATGGTGCGATATATGTACATGAAATATATATATATGAGATTTTGTGCGACATCATGGTGTTCTTATATGTATTTTACTTTCATATATGGCTATGTGATGGATTTATGTTTAGATTAGATGCTATCATGATATAATAAACAAACATTGGATGTATGCTTAATTAAATATAATGATGATCTAATTGCCTAACCAAAATACTTAATCAAATACAATACATAGATACACAAAATAATAGAAAATTTATATATATAATCCTCAATTAAAGAAATTAATTACATACACATGTTCACATCATAACACAAAATGTAGAGATAATGTGTTAATGAAGAAATGACATAGCATAATGAACTACAATCCTTGAGGGATGAGTGTCATGCACATGCCACATAGACACTATGCATAGTATCGATGAAGATGCATTACATTGACTAGTTATTTTAGAGGTGTTTCATCCATAGACGATAGTCCATAGGCACCAAAACCATACACAAAGATGATTATGTAAGGACCTAACCAATTAGGGCTAAAATTCCCCTTTTGATCAAGTGGTGTATTTACATTTCTCTGATTCTCATAGAGAACAAGATCACCTACCTTGAAAGTTTGAGAAAGAATTGTTGGTAACTCAAGGGAAGACAACTGAGAGGGGGGGTGAATCAGTTGTCACCGAATTTCAAACTTATTCAACTTATTTACCTTATTCTTAGATTTTATCAATAATCATGAAAGCAGAAATGAACAACACATTAGAATCACACATAACACCAATATTTTTATGTGGAAACCCTGTTAGGGGAAAAACCACAGTGGAGGTCAGTCCACAAGATTATACCCTATTAAAAGTATAAGAGAATATAAATGGGGAATGCACATGCATTCAGGCACACCGCTTAGAGCTCACTGCTCAAATACAAAATAGGCTTACTACCCAAAGGAAGAAACACTATCTTATAGAAAGGTTCTGATTAAATCCATCAGACTTTGAATTGAGAAAAGTAGCATCTGCTAATGCCTAGTTACAGTTACGATTAAGCACATGAACACTTCTTCACTCTTCTTCTCTTCTTCACTCTTCTTCACTCTCTGCTCTGCCTTCAAATGATCTAAAATTTATTCACACACAAGACTCTTACACTTCGCACACTCACACACATATACTCACTCAAATGATAAAACAATCGCTCTTATATATCCGCAACAAGAAAATTCATCGCTATAAGTCGACTCCAAAGAAATGATAAAATAAATATAAACAGTCGGCCCAAATCAATAAAGATCATTCATGTGAATCAAACAAGGTCAGCCACAACATAGTGAAGACCTAAAATAACATCCTCAAACATGAACCACTTCAATTAATTACTCCTCAAAGATCCACAACACGCTTCAACATCTTGTCGGCCAAGAACATGAAAAACAAGAACATGCAAGAGAAAATATCATATCACGAGCACAACAATCAATGCAGATGTGCAACACAAATAGAGCATGAACTAGAAACATCCACAAGCATAATGAAACATTAGAGAAGCATCTGCAACAACTGAACTTACTGGAATCACATGATCTTCATTCAAGAACACAAACTAAAGTAACAAAAAAACTGTCAAAATACAAATCCTCATAACTCAATCAAATCTTCACGTGGATCTTTGAAACTTGACGTGGATAAACTAGATATACTCAGCAAGAAACCCTTTAGTCCACAACCTTTGAACAACAACATACTAATCACACCAACATAAAGAACTTCACATCACCACTGACAACCTGTAACACTTCTTTTAAATTTTTCTCAATATCCTCGACATATACAACTTCTAATGCAACAATGCTAATAGTGTTGACATCAATGATAACCACATATCAGCAACACAACACAACATCCAACAATCTCCCCTTTTGGCATTGATGGCAACACATGATGTGAAAAATACCATCAACACAACTACACTTACTCCCCCTTAGGTTCTAACTCTTCTTTCCTCAACTCTTCTCCCCACAAAATTTTTTCACATTGCTCTTCTCCCCCTTTGACATCAATGGAAAATATTTCTTCTATACAAGCTCTACACCACATATCTGAACATCTGACTACTCCCCCTGAGTAGTAGGCACCACAACATCAATTTGGATCAAAATATGATCATGAATGTACAGATTGATGCAAATTAATGCATCCTTAGTTCTCAATGAGGTAATCACCTAACTTCCTAAGGAGATACTCAAAAGTATCTCAGGCAAGAGCTTTGGTAAATATGCTCTTCAATTCTGTCTTTAGTAGTACATAATCTAACTGACTTCCTTTTCACTTCTATATTTCTCTCTCAAAAGTGGAACTTGATAGATATATGCTTGGTCTTGGAATGCAACACTGGATTCTTAGAAATGTTAATAGCACTTGAGTTATCACATAATATAGCAATAGGCTCACCATACACAATTCTGATATCCTTCAACATCTATTTAATCCACAGTACTTGAGTACAATTATTAGCAGTAGCAATGTATTCTGCCTCTGTAGTAGATAAAGAAATAGCATTCTTTTACTTAACCATGAATTCAGCTTCTTCCCAAGAAAAATGCTCCACCACTAGTAATTTTTCTATCATTCACATCTCCTACCCAATCAAAGATCAAGAAGTTGCACTCTCAAAGTAAGATCATCATCTTTAGGATGCCTACAACCAAATCAACTGCCCTTCAAATCTAAAATCCTCTTCACAAATACCACATGAGATTCTTGTGGATTAGCTTTGAATCTTGCAACAATACATACAACATTCATGATATCAGGCCTATTTTGAGTCAAATAAAGCAATCCACCAATCATTGATCTATATCTTGTCTGATTTTCCTTCGAAGAATCATTATCAGTTGTCAACTTACATTCGGTCACCATGGGTGTACCAACTGGCTTTGAATCTTCCATACCAAATTTCTTCAGCAATTCTTTCACATACTTGGACCGAGATATAAAGATCCCTTTATCTAACTGAGTAATTTGAAATCCCAAGAAGAATTTCATCTCTCCAATCATTGACATCTCAAACTCATTCTGCATCTCATTAGAAAACTTCATACACAAGCTATCATCTCCTCCAAATATGATATCATCAACAAAAACTTCCACAATCAAATATTTATCATCATTCTTGAAATACATATTACTATTAGTAGTATCTTTCTTAAATCCAAGGTTCACCAAGTACTTATCCACCTCAGCATACCATGCTTAGGGGCTTGTTTGAGTCCATACAATGTTTCTTCAACTGAAAACTATATCTTCCTCGACAAATTAACCTGAACTAGGGTTATTCAACATGAATTCTTTCTCTCTTCCAATTCACCATTTAGAAAGCAGAATTTGACATCCATTTGATAAACTTTGTAGTCTTTGTAAGCAAGATAAGCAAGAAAACAATTCACAAATTAATTTAGCAACAGGGTAAAGGTTTCTTCAAAATCAATAATTCATCCTAATATCCCTACATACCATTGCTTCTTAACCACTTCACTCATTCATTTTAGTTTGTTTCTAAAGACCCATTTAGTTCAATTACATCTTTATCCTTAGCCTCTAGAACAAGAATCCATGTATCATTCTTTTCTAATTTGTTGTAGTTCCTCTTCATTGCTTCAACCCAATGTTCATCTTTGCATGCTTCATCCACATTGTTAGGCTCAGTCTTTGAAATCAAACAATATTCTTCTGCAATCTTTCTCCTAGTCTGGACACCTTTGTTCTTATCACCAATAATTTGATCTTCTGACTGATTCAACCTTACATACCTTAGAGTCTTCTTAGAATGTTCATCAATTTCAGGCTCTTCTGATCTCTCTTTTGTTCTTCCACCAGCTCCTCCTTCCTCTTGATCTTTTTGATTCACCAGAATGATTTGCACTTGGCTTGAGTTCTGACCTTTGTTTGTATTGTCATTCTGATCATCAGAATCATATCCATAGGTTCTGGATAGTGTACCAAAGTCTTTATCAACCTTAACATTTGCACTTTCAACCATTTTCTTCAATATCTTATTGTAACACCGGTAGGCCTTACTTTTAGTAGCATAACCCGTAAAGATTCCTTCATCACCTCAGCATCAAACTTTCCTATCTCTTCATCTTTATGGTAACACTTGCTTCCCAAAGATCTTGAAATATTCATCAAAGAGGGTTTTGACTACCCATATGCCTGGGCAAGGAGTCTTACTCATTATCACTTTGATTTGTAATTCTGCTATGTAATAATAATAGCACCTGTTCTCTCCCAGACATTTCCAACATCATGGTTCTAGCAAAGATCTAGAATTTTTGTTCTTCCTTCCAACCCATTTTGTTGAGGGGTCCACGTAGATAAACGCCTTTTTATTCCATGCTCCTTCACAAAATAATAATTAAACTCATCAGAATTCACCAACTCTATCCTCGATCCTCGCACATTTAATCTTCAAACTCCTGCCTCTATCTCAACCATAGCCTTAAAGATCTTGAACTTTTCTAGAGTCAGATTTCTCCTTAAGAAAGTATCCCACATCATCCTTGAATAGTCATCAATAAGCAACATGAAATACTTGTATCCTTGTAAACTTCTAGTTCTAGCAGGACCACACAAATCAATATGCACAAGATCCAACAATCTATTTGAATTTTGTTGTTTACTTCGAAATGAAATTCTTGTTTGCTTTCCTAACTGGCATTCTTTGCATATGGCATTAGTAGGTTTCATCAGCTTAGGAAGATCTCTCACAACCTTAGTGGAAATTATCTTGCCAATATTATCAAAGTTAATATGACACATTCTCCTATGCCACAACCAACTTTCATCAATTTGAGCAATCAAACAACTTTTACTAGCAGCACTCAGGTGGAAAATATTACCTTTTGTTTTTGTACCTGATGCAATCACATTTCCTGAATTTCCCAATATTTTGCAGTTACCATCCATGAACTGAAGATTGTATCCCTTATCAACCATTTTTCCAACACTTAAAAGATTATGCTTCAAACCTTCAACATAAAAGACATCATTAGTATTATGTTTACCATCAAGAGAAATGCATCCTCTTCCATGGATCACACCAGCTATATTATCACCAAATCTCATGACACCACCATCATACTTTTCCAAATTCACAAACTTACTTTTATCCCCCATCATATGATGAGAACAACCACTGTCAGTTACCCATTCATCTTTCTCTTCAACTCGAGTAGCTAGGGCTTTCTCCACATCTATACAACTAGTAGATTTAGTAGACATAGGATTATTTTCCTTGATAGCAATAAACACAAATTCATCTTCACTTGCATTTCCTTTGTCGGATTCATCATCTATCACACCTTCATCAGCAGCATAGTAACACTTCATTTGGAATTTAGGCTTGTTAAATCTTGGCTTGGAAACTCTCTCAGGACACCTTGATGCAAAATGACCTATCTTATTGCAAGAGAAACATTTAATAGGTAACTTTCCTTTATACTTACCTTGTCCTCTGGCTTCTCTTTTCAAAATCAATGGTTCAAGTTCTTCAAGCTCTCTTTCTTCTTCATCAAGCTGTCTCATTTCATCTTCATACTTGAATGTCTTTCTAGATGAACTTTCACCCAGATCATATCTTTTCTATCTCTTCCAGAAGTAGTGGCCTTGAACGTAGATTCAACCTTAGGAAGTGCATCACCAAATTCACTCAACTCAAAAGCAGTAAGCTTACCAATCAATATATCTCTAGTAACATTTTGTACAGTCCGGAGCTCTTCAATAGCACTAGCATTGACTTTGTAAGAATCAGGCAAGGATATAAGCACTTTAGCAACAATTTTTTATTCATCTATCTATCCACCAGCACATCTGATACCACACACAAGTCCATTCACTCTTTGCATGAAAGTAGTAACATTTTCATCATCACCCATTTCAACTTTTCATATTTCCCTTTCAGACTTTTTTGCATAGCAATCTTCACATTAGCATCACCTTCACACAAGGTTTCCAACTTTTTCCATATCTCATAAGCAGACTTCAAATCCATCACATTTGTCATCTCAGTATCAGTCAAAGCACTCAACAATGCCTCCTTAGCCCTGATATTAGACTCAGCATCCCTGATCTTAGTAGAAGTAGTAGGACCTGTAGAAGTTGAAAAACCAACTTCACAGTCCCCAAGAATCACCTGCAAGCAATCACCTATCACATGCAACAGATATTCAGAACAAAAAGAAGAGATGTTATGTAAACCCTCAGAGCAAATTTGTGCAAGCAAATACTAGCATAATGATTAGTGAAAGTAATTGTTTTTCAAATAATACAAAATCCTTCAAAAAGGCAATCATGGAATAAAGCAAGAAAACAAAACCCTAATCTTATCTTGAGCAAAAAGACAACTCAATAAGATAAGGATAATAATTAACCTAGGAAATAAAATATGCCTAAGTAAACTTATGCTAAAGTGTAATTAAATAATTAATTACACCAACACCCCCCATAAGTGAAACTTAGGGAGACGAAAATTATTATGCAAGAGATGAGTCCCAGAAACAAGGCCTGATCAAGTACCCATTTACAAATGCAATGCAAACTAAATCAAACGAGGTAAAGGAGAAAACCACACGGGAACAAAACTCCTCCCCAAAATAGAATGCAATAAACTAAGTGATTAAAGATGGAGGGGACTCTATATGACCTCTAAGGACACCATATCCATCACAAAAGATAAGGAAAGAACCCCCTTAAGAGGAAGAAAGAGGCCACATAGCCCCCCCAGAATGAAGTAGCTCTAATAAGACTGAAGAAACTGCATCTCCTGAAAGAAGTGAGAGGGAAGAGGCCGAATGAAAGCAATTTCTGAAGGTGAAATAGGTGTAGCCCAAGATGTCTCCACAGAAGCAGGTGTGACCTCAACCAATGAAGAAGTCAAAGTAGGTGAAGACTGAATAGAAACCTCCAGAGATGGATGATCAACTGGATCCTCCTGCACTGAAATAGAAGAAGCCACATCGGTAGCCACAACAATAGCAACAGGAGGTGGAGGAGATGGTAGGGAAGGGTTGATAATAGGATCCAAAGTGAGAACACCAATGTTCAAGAAGCCAAATCTCTCCTCTGAATGATGATGCACACTAGAAGTGTGAGGAAAATTGTAGGAATAGAAGCACCATTAGTAGCAAAATCAGTAAAGGAATACAACTGAGATGAGTGATCCACTATCCCAGTAGCAATAACTGCTCTACTCTCCAAGTCTCTGATGATAACCAAATCAGGTGTGAACTCCACAGATCTCTCAGTGCCTTCATGAGTGATCTGATAAATGGAAAGAAGGTTGTTTGTCAAGTGAGGGACACACAAGACATCCTGAAAGGAGTGGTCCCCAAAACTAATAGACCCCTTCCCTGTAACACTCATGTAAGTGTTGTTTCCCATAAAAATGGGAGACATAGTGCAAGGCTCAAAGGAAGTGAACATAGACTGTGAAGATGCCATATGATGAGATGCTCTTGAATCTAGAAGTCATCTCCCTGATCCAACACTTGAAGAAGCACAAAGAGCATGTACCTTCATATCTGATGAAGTATGAAAACCAGTTGTGCCCCTATCATGCTTACTCTGAAGAAGAAGAATGAGGAGAAGAAGATGATGCATACATCCTAGAAGGAAAATCAATCTGATGTTTCTGAAGAAGATGTTTCAGCTCATCAATGTCCTTCTTGTAGCAATTATGTTCTGCATGTCCTTCCCTCTTGCAATATGCACATGGACCCTTCTCCTTCCTAGATGATTTCCCCTTAGAAGAGGAGGATAAATTTGAGGACTCCTGCTGCTCATGAGGCTTGGAATCCTTGTGTTTATGTTTCTTTCCTTTTCCTATAGAAGCCTTTTGATCTCTGGGCTCCTGTGATGCAATAAGTGCCTGTGATGAAGAAGAAGGTTTCATCGTGCCCATGCTAGCTAACTTAGCTTTCTCTCGAGTGAGAGATGAAGCAAAGTTATCAAGAGATGCCATAGTGAATTTCGTACCAAGTGCATCCCTAGTGGCATAAAAGGTAGATACAAAAACTGAATAATCTGGTCCAAGCTTAGAAAGAATGGGCAATATCAACTGAAAGTCTTCTTTCTGAACACCACACTATGACAATTGTAATCTAAGAGACTTGAGTGTGGTGAAAAACTCTTGGATGCTGTCAAAATCCCTAGGACTTAATCCAATAAGCTCATTCTCTAATTGAAACCCTCTCATAGTATCCTGCTTCCCAAACAAAGACTCTAAAGTAGTCCAGATCTCATTGGGTGTAGTGTAAGACTCAATATGAAAAAGAAGGTCAAATGAAAGAGACAAAAATAATGTACCATAAGCTTCATCACACCTATTAAATCATTTTCTCTTTTCAGTAGCACCTGTAGGTTCAATTTTTGTACCCATGGTTACCCTATACAACCCTTTGTGTTTCAAATGAATCTCCATTTTTTTTTCCAAGCAAAATAGTTGAATGGAGTAAGGGGTGCAATATTATGTAAATCCATGATAGAAAATAGCAATATATACTCTCAAATAAAAAAACAATGCTCGCTAATCTAAAAAAAAATAGCCTGATTGCATGCTTCCTAAGAAAATAACTAAAAAGGTAAAGGCTGAGATCAAACAGTAATATCAGATACCTAGTAAAAAATATAAAAAAATAGGTCTGAGATCTGTGTAGAGCACTGAACCATCTTTCCAACGCCTATTTTTTTTCAAAAAATGGAGCTAGGACGCAAAATTTACGCCTCCTGGAGTGAAAACAACAACTTTTGGCTTTAACAGGCGAAAAAGGCATCAAAATGGAAAAAAAAAAAAAAAAGACCTACACCACTGGATCCATCGTCGAATCAGCTTTCCGGTGATATCTCATTTTTGAAAAATACCTCTATTTGCCCAAGTTATGAGAAAATGAAAAAAATCCATGTAAAAAGGCCTTTGCAGCACTAACAAGGGGCAAAAAAAATAAGCGCCTTCAATTGGGCCTTCGATCGCCCATATGACAAGGCATGGAGCTCCAAAAAAAATCATAGGTGGTTAAGGAAAAAACCGATAGCAACTTGAGGGAGCCAGTCACATGTGGCGATCGGCGGTCTGGCTCCGACGGTTATGGCAATGAAGACTCCCGATCGTCTATAGAACCCGAGGCTTGGCGGAAGGGCCGCAGGGGCCAGAGGTAGTGGAGCGACGGTGGAGGAAGGCGGTGGCCGTCGGGTGGCTGGTGACCGCTCGGTGGCGAGTGAGCGGCGTGAGCCTTTCTAACTAGCCGCACAAAAAAAATCAAAAAACCTTTGATTTTTTTATTTTTTGTTTTTTGAATTTTTGCCTCGATCTGTGTGTTGGGGAGGCCGTACGACCTCTTTGGCTAATTTTTTTTTGCCTTTTTTTCAACTTTCGCCAAAATTGACAAAACAAAAGGCGTTTCTGGGGTTTTTGGACGCTCTCATCGCGATGGTGATGTCCATTTGGCCCAAAAATGCACAAAAAAATTGTGTACCCCCAGATCCACAAAAAAATAGCCTAGCTTCAAACCCTTGCATAGAAAAAGACACTGTGAGAGAATACATTTAGATCACAAACAGGCAGCAATAGGTTTGGAGCTCTGATACCATGTAGAAGTTGAAAAACCAACTTCACAGTCCCCAAGAATCACCTGCAAGCAATCACCTATCACATGCAACAGATATTCAGAACAAAAAGAAGAGATGTTTTGTAAACCCTCAAAGAAAATTTGTGCAAGAAAATACCAGCATAATGATTATTGAAAGTAATTGTTTTTCAAATAATACAAAAGCCTTCAAAAAGGAAATCATGCAATAAAGCAAGAAAACAAAACCCTAATCTTATCTTGAGCAAAAAGACAACTCAATAAGATAAGGATAATAATTAACCTAGGAAATAAAATATACCTAAGTAAACTTATGCTAAAGTGTAATTAAATAATTAATTACACCAACAGGACCATTCTATGGAATAACATATCTATTACTTGTAATCCTCCAGTAGGGTTCACCAATGCATCTCAGATGGCACTCCATTCGATTCTTCCATAAAGAATATTTTGTTCCATCAAATCTAGGACTATCCTTCTTATAAGTTGTCATCTCAGATCACCTCAAGCTGTTAAACTTCTTCCAAGGAACCACAAGCTCTGATACCAATTTTTGGCAACTCAAGGGCAGACAACTGAGAGGGGGGGTGAATAAGTTGTCACCGAATTTCAAACTTATTCAACTTATTTACCTTATTCTCGATTTGATCAATAATCATGAAAGCATAAATGAACAACACATCGTAATCACACATAACACCAAGATTTTTACACATGGAAACCCTATTAGAAAACCACAATGGAGGTCACTTCCACAAGATTATACTCCTATTAAAAGTATAAGAGAATACAAATGGGGAATGCATGCATTCGTGCACACCACCGAGCTCATCGCCAAATACAAAATATTTACTACTCCAAAGGAAGACACACATCACCTTTATAGAAAGGTTCGATAAATCCATCAAACCTTGAACTGAAAGAAAAAAAGTAGCATCCGCTAATGCCCGGTTACGCTTTGCTACACGAACACTTTACTTTCTCTTCTTCACTCTCTGCTTTGCCTTCGAATGATCTGAACTTTATTCGCACACAAGACTCTTACACTTTGCACACTTACACACATATATACACTCAAATGATAAAACAATCGCTCTTATAAATCCGCAACAAGAAAATTCATCGCTATAAGTCTGCTCCAAAGAAATGATAAAATGAATATAAATAGTCGGCCCAAATCAATAAAGATCATTCATGCGAATCAACCAAGGTCAGCCACAACATAGTGAAGACCGAAAATAACATCCTCAAACACAAACCACTTCAATTAATTACTCCTTGAAGATCCACAACACGCTTCAACACCTTGTTGGTCGAGAACATGAAAAACATGAACACACAAGAGAAAATCTCGGATCACAAGCACAACGATCAATGCGGACATGTAACAGAGATAGAGCATGAACTAGAAACATCCACAAGCATCATGAAACATCAAAGAAGCATCCACAGCAACTGAACTTACTGGAATCACATGATCTTCATTTAGGAACACAAACTGAAGTAACATAAAAACTGTTAGAATACAAATCTTCATAACTCAATCAAATCTTCACGCGGATCTCTGAAACTTGGCCTGGATAAACTAGATATACTCAGCAAGAAACCCTTCAGTCCACAACCTTTGAACAACAACATACTGATCACACTGACAGCAAGAACTTCACTTCACCACTAACAACCTGTAGCACTTTTTATTACAATTTTCTCAATATCCTCGACATATACAGCTTCTAATGCAACAATGCTAATAGTGTTGACATCAATGACAACCATATATCAGCAACACAACACAACATCCAACAAGAACACATTGATTATAATGTCTAGAGATAGATCATTCATAAGCTTGGAGATGTTCAAGGGCCTACAATCGACGCTCATCGAACAACTCAAGCTAATACAAATGATCAACAAAATAATTGTCATTATCAATCAACCCTTTAAGGGAAATTTGCAAAGATGGAATTTCCAACTCTAAAGGTATAATAGCCTCTATACCATACACGAGGTTATATTGCATTGTACTAGTAGTCGTATGAACACTCATGCGATAAGCCCACAAGGTGTATGTTAATTGAGTATGCCAATCTTTCTCTTGTTTATTCACTATTTTTCAGAGAATTAGCTCAAGAATTTTATTAGATGCTTCATCTTGGCCATTAGACTAAGGATATTATGGTGTATAGAAGCAATTTTGAATATGATTTTTTTCTAGGAATTGCTTCACCTCTTTATTCTTAAATGAAGTACCATTATCGGAAATAAGGGTAGAAGGAAATCCAAAATAAGCAATGATGTTATTTAGAATAAAGCTATAGATTGCATTTGCGTTTGTGGATCAAAGTGGGAACAACTTTGACCCATTTCTAAAGTAATTGATAGAAGTAATGATGAAGGTATGTCCTTTAGACTAAGGAGGTAATTCCAAGGAGAGTTTTGATTTTGAAGCTCTTGAGTAGGAGCCTGAATGAGATTGTTGTGGTGTTGACATTGAGGACACTTCTTGACAAAGGTAAGGGAATCATGCTCCATTTTTTTCCAAAAGTATCCCATGTGAATCAATTTATGCACTAAGTATTTACCACCAAAATTTCCACCCCCAGAGCTCGAATGGGCTTCTTGAAGGGCAAGGGGTATTTCAACCTTGGTGAGACATTGAAGAATAAGACCATTATAATATTTTCAATAAAGAACATCTAACAATATAATATATCGAACTAAAAGTTTTAATATCTGAGTGCGAGATTTTTTTGTCACATCATCGAGAAAATTTCCATCCTTCAGATAATTATAAATGTGAGAATACCACTCCCCTGAGTTTATGTGAGCACACACTAGACTATCAAGTTCAAGTTGATTCGAGACAACGGGAGAGAAGAGAATGTAAACCACAAATTGGTATTCTTCTATACCATTTGAAACATAGAAAATGGTGATACTAAGTCATAAGTGCTTAGAATAATAGGATTTAAGGCCTTTTCTTAGGGTTTCATTAAGATGGAGATCAACAAGGTGTATAGATTGACTTTCAACCATGAAGGTGATCCAATTAGACCTGGATCTCCATCAATTTGGGGATTGGAATGGATTGGAATTAATTTTCCTTGATTAACCTAATTATATTATGTTCCCTAATATTTAAATTGCAAGAATTTGATAATGTATAGACTGAAACAATAGTTTGCAAGCAAATTTGGGAAGTGTTGAGGACTATGTGCCTACCAATAAAAATTGGTTTTGGTGTGAATAGGAGGAATAATTCGCCCAAGGGTGTATAAGTCCTTGTATGCCTCTCCTACTCTGATTTTGAGGTCCTCTGATGATAGATTTGAGATCTATGTTTCCACTTGCAAATTTGTCATAACACTATCAGATAATTTTGTAGGTTAGTTTTTGTGAGTTGACAAGGTGTAGGGCTTCAAATACAACAATTAACAACTTGTATTCAAACTTCCTTTAATCCTCTTCAAGCCTGAAACTTGCACATTCAAAGAGAAGGAAAGGGTTGTTCCATTTAGGGGCTTGCCTTAGTCAAGCCTTGTGTTAGTGTTTCCACTTCCACAATGGCAATATCATTGATAAAGATGAATCACAAAGTCCTTCAACTCACCACCCTTCAATGGCTTCCTTGAAGGACTGAAGTCATACATATCACCTCAAGGTCTTGGATATTGCTTGCTTGATTTCTTGAATTGCTTTGGAGACCTACAAAAGGGGTTAGCCTTCACAAAAAATGATAATATGACAATATGAACTCACATACACTTTGACATGATGTTTTGATCTTGAATTTCTGCAATAAAGATACTAAAATATTTCTCTTGACTTTGTCAACAATTCTCTTGATGATAATTTCTCCAATAATTTTCACTTAGTTTTCAAATGGTGAGATGACTAGGTATTTATAGGTATTTATCTAATTTCCAAAAATTAGATCTCAATAGCCAACCTTTGCAAGTGGAATTTTGAATGTTAAAATGTCGACACCAACATATCCAAAATTGGTCCTCGACAGAATAGGGGGATCCATACATTGTAGGGTGAATGGGTCTTGGCCCTATTTTCTAGGACATTAAGTGTCGGGGGTGAAATATTAATTAGATGCATTTATTCAATGCTTGCAATTTCTCAAAAAGTGGTACTATGGGCTATAGAATGCATAATTTAGGAAATTAGGGACCCAATTAGGTGCAATAATTTAGGGGGAGCAAAGCATAGTGTGAATTTGTTAAGGGTGGCAATTTTTGATGCTACATTTAGCCCCCACTTTAGTGAGAGTATGAACTTACGCTCAAACTCAAACTAAAGTAGAAACTATATGTCAAGAGGGGTTTGATTGTCTGAATGTTGAAGAGACGTGATGACAATGAATCTAGGGGCGATCAAGCCCCCTGGATTCAAGATCCTATAGAAAGACAACATAAGCTCAAAGGAACACACAAGTATGAAATGCAACAAGAAAACATAAACAAACATACATGTCGGAAAACATGAAGCATACATAATGAAAACACATGATATGATGGAGCATAAATATGATGACAAAATGAAACAAACACAAAGACTACACACAAAAGACATGCAACAAAACATAAGGTTAGTACTAAAAAATTAAATTCAGTAAGGCAAAGAGACCTCAGTCATAATTTTTCTCAAATACCAAACATCATCCATCGAATAAATGAATGCTCCCATGAGGACTAGCAAGTTGTGTTATGCGACATCACTCACTAAATACATGGCTCCACTGGCAAGAAAGGTGTGTTATGCTAGGTGGCCATGTTAAAAATGGATTCTCAAGTTTAATGTCTTGAGGGACAAACAAAACTCACCTTAGGGGGTGTACAAAGTTTAATGTCTCGAAGGATGAACAAAACTCACCTCAGGGGGTACACAAAGTTTAACGTCTCAAGGGATGAACAAAACTCACCTCAGGGGGTGCATAAAGTTTAACATCTCAGAGAATGAAAAAACTTGCCTCAAGGGGTGGCACAAGGTTTAACATCTCGGGGATGAACAAAACTTGCCTTAGGGGGTGCATAAATGATGATAGAATAAGGCTAAAAAACTCAAGGGATGTTATAACATCACCATAAAAAGTGCTTTACAAAAACAACAAAGGGGCTTTTCTTAATACATGAATGGTCACACCTTAGGGAATATCACACATGACATCACCACTAAGAGAGGACAAGTCATGGAATAGAAACTCACACCTTATGGCATATTAACCATAGTATTACCACAAAGGGGAACACCATATGCCAAGAAAGGTCACAATCTTAAGGGATATCAAGCCTAATATCACCACTGAAGAGACACTCACATAGATCAAGAAGGCCACACTTTGGTTGACAAGGTCACACTTCCTAGGAGATGTATGCTATCATCATTAAGAAGGGAGCATTTCTTATGCCAGTAATGAGTGGGGGACTAGATGCCCCCCATTCAAATGTTAGTGTACTTGCTACACTAATGTTTTAAGGAGATATAAAGGAATCCAAAGAAGGAATGCATCTAACACAAGGCTACCTAACTCCTTGCCCCCCCCCCCCAAGTGTAAGGGAAAAGGTGAGCCAAAATGGGTTATAGTACACTACTCCTTGCGAGACAAAATACGATTTCATAAAGCTAAGTTTATACTCCCATACATGATAGTGAGTATGTTATGATAGTACAACTACCACATGGCAAGGAGCAACAACTAATACTATTTGTCATGATTAAGTGAAGGTATTTTTGATGTTTTCAATATTTATGAAGGACAGTAGCCAAGACTTCTTGTTGTTTCCTGTGTGTTGGGATCTATGGGGAAATGAATGCCTTGTTCTTTTATGCCACATCCTTTTCCATTATAGCTAATTTGTTTTAAAAGTTCATAACCTCTTCCATAAATACTTCCATTTCTTTCGAAGAAGGTCGTTTTTCATAATCACTTTCATCATAAGTGGATGTGTAATTTGTGTTTTCCTCTTTGCTAGAAGTTTTGGATGTTTTTGATGATTCAATGATAGTTTGTGTTGATATCATTACAGATTCTTTTTCTTTTTCTAATTTTGATGGTGTAATGTTGTATTCCCTCATAAATATAGGTGTGAAATTTAATGATCCCCATTCATCATCCAATAATTTTTTCACTGATGAAAGACACTTATCTTTGTCCTCAACTTGTAAAGGTTCCACTTTTGTAGTTGGTGTCAATGTTCTAAGAGGATTCTTCATTCATGTTTCAATTTGTAAATAATGTTCAGATTTAGGATCAACTTTTATCATGTAAACCTTATTGTTGTAAGTGTATTTTATTAAATGATGAAGTGTTGAAGGCACTCCTTTCATTTCATGAATCCATGATCTACCCAAAATAATATTGTATGAAAGATCATGGGACATTATATGGATGGGATTTTGTAATGTAACCTTACCAACTTTAATAGGTAATGTTGTCACACCAAGCCGTTTTCTTCCCACATTATCAAAACCTTTGGTCAACAAATCAACTGGTTGTATTAAAGTTTTGTCCGCTCCAATTTTATCCAAAAGATGAACACTACAAATATTAAGCCTTGAACCATTATCAATAAGGGTACATCTAATCCCAACCCTATTAATAATAGTCATTATCATCAAAGCATCTTTTTGTTTTTTCATTTCTAAAGGAAGTAATTCAATTTGATGAAAGACAATGCCCAAATTTGCTAAATTCATACTCTCAAGAAAATTTTCCACATCATTTGGTTGAGCACTAGGAGGGACAAAAAAAAATTGTAAAGAATTTTGAAGCATATGTTGATAAATAGGTGATGTTTAAATCAAATACCACAAGGATATCTTAACAGGAGTGTTACGAAGTTGCTCAACAAGATCAAATTCTTTACCACTATGTTGTGGAATGTTAGGTGTGAGTGGGAGATATGGTTGAGGTAATGGAATGGATGTTGGAGTTTGTTTTGGTTGATTATTGTTTCTAGTTTTATATGTCTGAGCTACAATATGATAACTTGGTTGTTGCAACACATGATTACTAGTAAGTTGCTTTATAAAGTTTAGGATATGGCCATGAGGTTTAGGTCTTATAACAATAGGTTCCTTAGGAGCTCCAATAATTAGGGGGTTTTTATGAGGTCCAAAAGGAGTTTTAGGAGGTCCAAAAATCAAAGGAGATCTAATAGCCAATTGTGCATTCATAACCTCAATGGATTTAACTTATAATGGATGATCTTCTATCAAGGCCTAGGGGTCTAAGGTCACCTCAATATATTTTGAAAGAAATTAATTAATGATTTCATCCTCTTGTGTTGTAATATCTTCCCAAGTAGGAGAATTATTAGGAGAGGAACAAACAAGATTCTCATGACGCTCAATGATTGGATCCTCTAACACCAAGATACCTTCTTCACAAGTAGGAGAGGTATCGAGAGAAGAACAACTCTGATTGTCATGATTGTCCATGATTGCATCCTCTTGCACCAAAACATTCTCACAAGTGGGAGATATGTTGGGAGATGAATGAAGATTAGGTAAAGTGATATTAAGAAATGTGTCAATGATTTCATTCTCTTGCATCAAGATACTCTCACAATTAGGAGATATTGGGAGAATGACTAACATGCTTGTCAATGACTATTTTGTTTCCTTAGATTGTACTCATAAGTAGGGAGATTATAATTATACAAGCCATGTGTGACCATATCAAAACATCTTTGAACAAGAAACATGTTGTTACTTGTCTTATATATCAAATGCTCAAAATCAGATAGTTCTATAAACACAATTGAAAAATAGACATCAAATTTAGACATAGGACACTTAAGAAAGTTGTCACAAAAATTTAATCCAAAAATATCAGGAAGAGGTTCCCAAGGGCATCTGTGTCCTAGACAAGGTTTGTGAAATTTCAAAGTTTGACTATGTAAGGCACTGCTGAAGGATTTTGGGTCTGCTTGCAAATAGGTTTAATAGTGAATATTTTTCTAGATTTTATTAAATTTATGCCAATTGTGATGCAAAATGCAAGTGTGCAATAATGTGGAAGATGATTTGAAAACTTTGAATGAAATTTCCATATCCAAAATGCAAGAATTGACTGATTCTAAGATGCCACAACCTGAAAATGATGATTTTAATGTAATTTTAAAATCAAACAATGCAATTTTTTTTACTTTTTGAATTATATGGAAGATACCTAAATACAATGAATTAAGAGTTCCAATTCAGATATCTACAAGTACAAATAGACTAAAGACACAAAGACAAAGATGTATATTTTTTTTTTATGCAAGTGTAGGAGGAGAGAGGTGCCCAAGGGCATCTGAGTCCTTGATAGGGGTTCTAAAAATTCAAAAGTTTAATGTTTATTAGATTGTCTAAAGGTTCTATTTCTATATGCAAACAAGTCTACAAATGAATATGTTTCCATAATTTCCTTAATTTATGACAATGTGACTCAAATGCAAATATGCAATAATAAAGGACATTTTTTAATGTAGATCTAACCTAAATGACTGAAACTAATCCTAATGCAACCTATGATGCAATATCTGATGCAAATTTTTTGAATTTTTATGACTTTTATGATGCAAAAA
>VDFB02358134.1:139479065-139514811 GCA_007258455.2 Sequoia sempervirens
TGCAAACACCAAGTATAACCATGTCACCCCTATCTGTCGAGCTTCCTCTCAGAACTGCTACAACGAACTGTCTTCCAACGGTTCCCATTCGGCTTCTCTGATTGGTCGACTACAAGCCACATGGGATAGTCTTCACATGGTCAAAAGGCTTCAACTGTGTTGGCATGTTGGTGAGACACAAGAAGTGTCTCCCCGATGCCACAAGACCTGATTACATGTTATCACCAAGAGTCATCTCCATCGGCAAGAGGTTACGTCGATATCACAAGTTGTACCAACTTCAGTATTTCCTTTCAGCAAGACTATCGCTCTTCGGTGAGACCACATATCGATATCCTAAGTCACACCGAAGAGTCATTTTGTCGGTAGGACATACCACTCTCGCCAAGACCTCATGCTGAGCCTTCAAGTTAATCTGAGTGCATCCACCAGTTGGCGAGACTCATTGCTTTCGCCAAGACTTCATACCAAGGTCCTGAGTCATACTGAAACATTAGCATTTCCATCGGCACCCATCTATCGCTAAGACATTCAACTGTCGCCAAGAGGTTTCATCGAGATCTCTTATGTTACTCTGAAGCCATCAACAGTCGGTAAGACTATCATCCTTTGCCAAGACTTCACTCCGAGCAAACATGTCTTACCAAGTCGGCAAGACTTTTTTCTTTCGCCAAGACCTCACATCGAGCACCCATGTCTTACCGAAGACTATCAGCGAGACTCTCCATGTCACCAAGACTTCACATCGAAGTCTTTTGAGTCACCGCAAAGACCCCAAGTGTATCCCCATCGGTGAGACCTTCCATTGTCGTTGGGACTTCATACCGAAACACTTTAGTGTCATCGCGAAGACCATATGCTATCGGTAAGACTCTCTTCGGTCACTAAGACTTCTTCCCAAACTAAACCTTTCGGCCAAGGGTCTCCCCGATAAATGATATGTATGGCATGTCGGCCAGAGATCTCCACATGGTAAGAGGTCACACTGAACACAACATGTCACACCGAAGACACCAATGTGTAACTATTCGGCAAGACTTCTGCAAGGTCACAGCAACCTGTACAAAACATAAGGCTACAAATATGCTCGTTGGCCAGACATAGAATATGTCACACCGACTTGGCTCCAATAGAGGTTTTAGCCTGTGGGATTGAGACATATCTTTCCAACAGACACCTCTTGCAAATATTTCTCTACTAACAATTCTATTAGACAATGGTGAGAGACATAATTATCCCTACCTTTTTGCGTTTTTGCTACCATGATTGCAATGAGGTGATATAGCACATTGGGAATGTTCATTCTTCTTCCATGCCTCATATGGTTCAGGAGCTTGAAATGCATTGAGTGGAGGCATGACTAGTGGCCCTCACAAGTAATATACTTGACAATGTGGACGACTACTTGTTTACATGGCTCTGGTAGAGATGTTCTCTTTTTACCTTGCTTATCTACAACCAATGGAGGGTCACTGGGTTTAGTAAATTCAGACCTGGTTGACCTTGCATCTTTGGTAGCAGGGTATGGTTCACCCTCGGCAGGTAAATCTATTACCTCTGCAATTCTCTCCCCAGTAGCGATCTCCTTCAACCCTTTTACCATTGCCTTCCCTTCAAAGAGTGTATGTGCAAATTCTAGCGCAATGTCCTCATTGTAGCTGTCAAGTTTCAGGAAATAATCCAACCATCCACTTCCCGAACTCTGCCAAAGAAGGTGCATCTTGCATTACCACATCATGAACTATGGGTTCATTCCTAATTAGTTGACCTCCCATTGTTTCAGTTGCCCGCAAGCACTCTGCTAAATTTCCTTTTCCTGTAATCTCTCTATGAAAACCCCAATTTCTTCTTCCTGCAATTCTTTTGTAGTGTTGACTCCAATTTCATGTAGCTCTCCAATTTACCTTTTTGGGTGATGTTTAAAGTTATGACTAAGGAAATAATATGACTAAGGCAATAAAGATTAATAAATGAAGGGTATCATCAAGAAAAATGGAAGCGGTTCAGTGACATTTCACAGATGCAAGCCGTCATTTCAATTTATCATTTAAATTGGCTTATTTCAAATTTGCTGACATGGATGACATGTGGACTTGTGAGTTGACACTCCCCCCAACCTAAATTAGAGAATGTGTCTGCACAGGCTCGATAGTAATTATGATTTGACAAGGCGGTGTGCAATTTTATGCTATGTGAAAGATCGACATTAATTTACAGTAATTAAATAAATGCACTAAAGATAATTAAGATATAACAGACTGTCATGTACGTACCTAAAAACATGGAGTATCTTTTCAAAGAATGTGGAGAAAGTACCAATTACCTTTAAAAAGTACAGTTGAATAATTAATGCAGTGGTGATGGAATGAAGTGATGGAAAAGTGGAGTGATGGTGGAGTTATGGAAGAGAGAGAAGATGGAGATGGATGGGTGGATGGATGGATTGATGAAGAAGTGGATTCCCAAAAAAGTGGAAATATTTATTATGAAGTGATTGCATGTGTACCTGGATTATTCAGAAGGAGGGACACTAGGTCCGCTCCCTTCAGCTACAGGAAGTTTGGAGGTTGGGTGCTGAAGAAATTGTTGCATGAATTCTTTCTTGGACACTGGCTTATGATACAACCTGAGGTGGTGACTGTTGACCAAGAGTTTGAATCTGATAGGGTCAATGGTTGTGATTTGTACAACACCATTGGGAAAGACTTCTACAACTTCGTATGGTCCCAACCATCTAGTGCAATTTTCCTGCATTATCTTGATACCTGGAGTCATAAAGGAGTGCCTAGTCACTTAGCTAGAACTTATTTTCCTTTATGTATCTATCATGCCATTTAACCCTTTGATTTTGTACTACCTCAGTATGATGCAAGGTTGTCTTTCTCATCTCATCCAAATCATTCAGTTGCATGATTTTGTCCTTTTGTGCCTCAAATATGTCTATCCCGAGGTCCAGTGCAGTCCTAAGTTTTATGCTCAAACTCAATAGGCATCATAGTTGTCTTCCCATACAATAATTCAAAAGGAGTGAAACCTGTGGTTGTCTTCCAGGTGGTCCTATAGGCCCAGACAACTTCTGGCAGCCTATTTTCCCAGTCTTTCCTATGAATAGCCATTGTTTTAGTTAGAATTTCCTCAATTTCCCTATTGGTCACCTCAGATTTTCCATTGGCCTGAGGGCGATAGGAAGTAGACTTCTTGTGCCTCACATTATATTCATTGACCAGTTTTGTGACAAGGGTTGATGTAAATTGATCCCCTTGATCAGTCACTATCTCCCTTGGGACCCCATAACGAGTGAAGATTTCCTCATAAAGAAATTTTGCAACCTTGTTATCTCTGGCATGTTTCATGGCTTTAACCTCTATCCACTTGGTCACATAGTCAGTGCAAACCAAGATATAGGATTTTCCATTGGATGTAGGATCAATGGGTCCTACAAAATCAAGCCCCCATTTATCAAATGGAGTGATGACTACCTAGGGGAAAAGAGGCATCTCATCATATTTAGTTGGTCAGCCCATCCTCTGACATCTATCACACTTTCTAGTATAATTGTCTGCATCCTTATGAAGTGTGGGCCAGTAATATCCTATATTAAGAATTTTCATTGTTGTCCTCTTGGCTGCAAAATTCCCTCCACAGGGTTCATTGTGACATGTATGCAGTATATCATATGTCCCATCTTCCCTTACACATCTCCTCATGACATGGTCTGGTCCAGTGTAGAATAAGCATCCTACAATCCATGAGAAAGGAAATGGTTTCTCAATAAGCACCCTTCTCTCTTTTGGAGAGAAATGAGGAGGAACTCTCCCTATGACCAGGTAATTGTCTATATCAACATACCAAGGTGTATGCACACTGATGGAAAACAAATGTTCATCAGGGAAAGAATCATCAATGACTTGAGTGTCCTCTGGTGTAGTCAATCTAGAGAGAAAGTCTGCTACCACATTTGCCTTTCCTGGCTTGTCAACAATTGTGATGTCAAATTCCTACATCAACAACAACCATCTTGCTAGCCTTCCTAAAATCAAGGGCTTATTCATGAGGTATCTTATTGTTGCATGGTCTGTATGAATAAAGATCTGATACCCTATTATGTAATGCCTAAATTTATTAAGGGAATATATGACTGTCAACATTTCCTTTTCTGTCACTATGTAATTAAATTCAGCCCCTTGGAGGTTTTTGTTGACAAAGTAGATTGCATTCTCAATGGTTCCTTCTTTCTGCCCCAAGACATCTCCTATAGCATAGTCTCATGCATCTATATGAATGTGAAAAGGAAGCTCCCAATTGGGGCCTTTGAGTACAGGAGCATGGATTAAAGTTGCTTTCAAATTAGAGAATGCTTTATCACAGTCGTCAATCCACTGGAATTCAACATCTTTAGTTAGAATATTGTACAGTGGTGCTGCCATTTTATTGAAATCTTTGATGAAATGCCTATAGTACCCTACATGTCCCAAGAAAATTTTGACATCTTTTTGCTTTGCAGGAATAGGCAGATTGGTAATCACCTCAATCTTGGCTAGATCTACTTGAATTCCTTTTTGAGAGATGTAGTGTCCAAGGACTACTCCTTCCTGCATCATCATGAAGCATTTCTCACTGCTCAATGAAAAATTATGGTCTTCACATCTCTGTAAAACCTTCCTTAGATTCTCTAGTGTTTCTGCAAAATCAACACCATAGGTAGTAAAATCATCTATATAGATCTCCATGCAATCATGTGAGATATCTAAAAATATACTAATGACTACCCTTTGAAAAGTGGCAGGTGCATTACACAAACCAAATGGAAGCACCGAGTAGGCATAAGTCCCCCATGGAAAAGTAAAGGTTGTCTTATCTTGATCCTCAGGTGCAATTTGTATCTGATTATAGCCACTAAATCCATCTAGAAAAAAAAAATTGCTTGCCTACAAATGAGTCTGGTACTTGGTCTATGAAAGGAAGGGGAAAATGATCCTTTTTGGTGGAAGAGTTTAGTTCTCTATAATCAACACAAACTCTCCATTTACCTCCATTTTTAGGCACAATTACCAATGGGGAAACCCACTAGTTGTCTAAGATAGGGTAGATAAATCCCGCATCCAATAATTTCTATAGTTCCCCTTTTACAATCTCCCTCAATGTAGGATTGATTCTCCTTTGTGGCTACCTTACTGGTGTGTAGTCATCTCTGATATATATCCTATGAGTATAGAGCTTAGGATCCAATCCTTTCATGTCATGGTAGTCCCATGCTAATGCATGTTGGTGGGTCTTCAACAGGTTTGTCAAGGACAACTGCTGCTCTTGACTCAACTTGTTGTTAATATTCAACTATTTCCCTTCTAACACTTGCACTTGTGTGGTTAACTCAATCATAGTTGTTTCACTAATGCTTGGCATTTTTAGTTCATGTGGCAGCAATGTATGAAGCATATCAGTTGTTATAGGAAGTTCAATTGTAGGAAGAGCGGGCAGAAGTGTCTTCACTGGACCTATAGAACCAGATTCCTGAGTGGATGAATCTTCATGCACCTCACAATGGTTCTAAATTATGTGGGACAACACTTCATCTTCTTCTTGAGGCTGCATGAAAGTACTTATTCCTAACATCATGAGTTGTGTCACTAAATTGACTTCCACGACCTCTTCTCCAACATGTGGCCATATGGGGTTATCCATATCATGGGATGGTTGAGCAAGAGGATAGAGAACAAGCTTTTTAATGCTTCTCCCATCAGAAATAGTCATGTCCCTTGACTGACATCCAATGTAAGCATCTATTGTGGCTAACTACGGCCTTCATAAAATAATGGGATAGCCGCCTAGTGTAGCTTTAGGAGAAAGGAACATAAAATCTGTTGGGTACTCCCAAGAGTCTAGAGTTACCACAAGGTCCTCTACTATACCATCAGGTTTGACAGTGGAACTATCAGCAAGTTGCAGGACAGTAGGAGTAGGTCTCATGTTTACAACATCTAGTTGTTGCAGGATGTCCTTAGTCATCACATTTATTGTTGCTCCCAAGTCAATTAGAGCATTCTTTATTTGGATTCCATTTATAATAACTCCTACCACAAGACTACCAGGGTCAGTGTACTTAGGAACTGTAACTTTCCCAAGCATAATATTTTCCAATTGCCCCACCACATGAACTATAGTGGGGTCTTTCTTTTTCCTCCCTAGCTTTTTAAGGCATGCTTCCTTGATTGCTTTGCCATATATGGGGACATCTTTTATGGCTTGAAACAAAGGTATCTTAAAACATTTGTGTTTTGATTGATCCAAGATGTCAAAGGTTGTTTCCTCCTTCTCTTCCTTTTGTTTGACAACTTCTAACCTTTGAGGAATTGGTGGATCTTGATCAGTCTGCAGAGCGGGTTCAAGAGTTTTAGGCACACTTGGCTGAATGGGACATTCAGATGCTCCTCTTCTTCCATATGAAGCTCGGCGATGATAGGAATGGAAGGAGCTAGAAAAGTGGTTCCTGAATGCAGATGGATGTCACTCACACTCACAACATATGCAGGGAAGTGATTAAGATCTGTAGAGTAGACTAGTTGTTGTGGTTTGTTATTTGGGTTAGGTCTGGGTTGAGCTGGTAACTGAGTAAGTCTAGATGTGCTTGAACTTGAGCTAGTAGGAGGAGGCATTATGGTAGGCTACTGAGGCTATGGAGGTGTCTGCATGTAGCTAGTATCCGATTTGGTCATTGTTGTCCTCCCCTCCATTGGGATGTTTGCTGCCAATTTCCTAAAGGTGGCTGCTAGTTCCCCTGGAACTGCTACCAGTTCCCTTGAGATTGTTTCCATTGGGGTGGAGAATTTTGGTGATTGGGCTAGGTATTTGGAGGGTTATTCCAAGGATAGGGTGGATATCCTCCATAATTGGATGGGTATGGGGGTTTCCATTGACTATCAAATGCATAAGAATTGAAGTAAGTCCTAGCAAAAGATAATGGATCTGGTGGCATACCTTGTCTTGGGGCCCATGGCCTCCTTTGTGCAATGTAGTAGACTTGATCATCATCTCCTTGGATTGGCTTCAACTCAGGTGGGATCTGCTTGCTGTCAATGTTGGCTACCATTTTGCATCTGCAGTCCTTTTGTCTGCAATGAGGGCAATATTATGCCAAGATTGCCTCTACCTCCTCATGTTTCTTCTTTTCTTGAAGTGTATCCAGCTGAGTAGCTAGATTGTTTATGATGTATTGCTTGAAATCTACCAACGAGTGAGTAATTTCTATCCTTGAAACTCCATCGGTGGATGATTTACCCATAGAGGATTGGTAACCTCTTCCTTTCTTTGAAGCTGCCCTGGAATAGTTTTGGCATATCTTCTTAATATCATCCCAAGGAACTTGGATGATATATCATTTTCCCATTAGGTCCAAAGCATCAATGCAACTTTCATTGATCCCTCTAAGGAAGAGAAACTTTTGAGACTCTTCATTGAGTGTATGATGTGGAGATTTCTGCAAGCAAAACAAAAACCTTGAAATGTAGTCCTCCAAACTCTCATCTTCCTTTTGTTGCATCCTACAGATATCATCTCCTCTCATATCACTGCCACTGTAATATTCTTTGTACTTCTCAAGAAACTTTGTTTTCATATCCTCCCAAGTCTCCACGGTATTCCTACCTAAGCTCATAAACTATCTTAATGCAGCTTCTTTCAAGGTGGTAGGAAACAACTTAAGTATATGAGCATCGGTGGTGTAGTCATAGCTTTTGTAGAGGATATCAAACTCAAACAAGAAAGTGTCAGGGTCTTTTGTGACAATTCCATAGAACTTCTTAATATCATCCCAAGGAACTTGGATGATATATCATTTTCCCATTAGGTCCAAAGCATCAATGCAACTTTCATTGATCCCTCTAAGGAAGAGAAACTTTTGAGACTCTTCATTGAGTGTATGATGTGGAGATTTCTGCAAGCAAAACAAAAACCTTGAAATGTAGTCCTCCAAACTCTCATCTTCCTTTTGTTGCATCCTACAGATATCATCTCCTCTCATATCACTGCCACTGCAATATTCTTTGTACTTCTCAAGAAACTTTGTTTTCATATCCTCCCAAGTCTCCACGGTATTCCTACCTAAGCTCATAAACTATCTTAATGCAGCTTCTTTCAAGGTGGTAGGAAACAACTTAAGTATATGAGCATCGGTGGTGTAGTCATAGATTTTGTAGAGGATATCAAACTCAAACAAGAAAGTGTCAGGGTCTTTTGTGACAATTCCATAGAACTTAGGAAGGATTGAAGCAGGGATGTTTTTGAGGTTGTCAACTTCATTTTGATGAGTGATAGGAAATGGAAAAGATGGCTGGTTGGGTTTATTTTGATTTGTATTAGCCATTGCTACTTGATGGAGTTCCAAACAAAGGGATTCTTAATCAAATTTTGGTCTTCAATGGAAGTGTCAAAATTGGTCAAATTGAGAAATGCATCAGCAAAAGGGTGTGCCTCTTATTCTTCGTCTCTTGGCATATTTTGATGCTCAACTAGCTGCAATGGATCAAGGTCATTAGGAAGGAATCTCCCATGATCATCTCTCCTCCTTCCTCTATGCATGTGGTATCAACTCAATATCAACCAACTCACACAAAGAATTGGTGAAAGAATAGTAGGTCATTAATTTCCTAAATGAAGGGTGTGCTAAGAACAACTTCAGAAATACTACAACAAGAAAGAAACTATCAATGACTCCAAAGAACTTCCTAGTTTGACACCATCCCTAGCAACGAATCCAAAAAATGTTGGCCTCCTCTAATGGTTTAATAACTAAGCCCTTAGAGTTGTGACTTCAAGATTGGACATCTACACTAAGTAGCTATCTCACTCATCATGAAGGTGCATTTCATTTGTCAACCCAAGGATGTAAACTTGAAATCGGTCAACATTGTATGTGCACTAGGACTCCAATGTAATCATCCATAAACTAGGAAAGAAACAATACGGGAAATGAAATGTTGAAAAGAAATCAACTTAAGCACTGAGCATATATCAACATCCACACTAAGAATTAACAACTGGACTGGAAATGAAATATAGAAATGGAAATCTTAGCAAATAGACAGGAAACTACTTTGTCTTCCTTGGCTACAGGAACAGTCATAGAATAGAATTTTAGTTGCTACAGGAACAGACAGTTGCTGGAATTAAAACTAACTACTGAATAGAAAATAAATTTTAAACTAAATAGGTGGAATTCAAACCAAGTGGGGCCCCTTGGGTGAGTCTCCCTTAAACTAACTCAAATGCAACAACTCAAAATATCATATTATTTCTTGAAAGCATGGGTACAACATCTCAGCGATATGACTGTATTACTAAAACTAGAAAATGCAAGTACAAAATCATAACATCCAACCTTCTGAAAAGGGGCATCTGACCATTATTTATAGAGATAAAAACTATTGATTAACCCTAACTACCAAGGAAGTTGACTCCATCAAAATAGGAGGATGCCACTTATTGAAAGCATAGAAAAAGATGGAGGAAGTTATGCATGCGCCAAGTTTGGTCAAAGTAGACTTGCTCCAATGAGAATCTATCACAGTACACTCCCTAGAATTGCTCAACAAACAAACATGACCATTAAAAGGTAGTTACAATCTTTCATTCGAACTAAGAATTTCCCTCCATTGAGATTTTTCCCTCTTTTGACCTTTTAATGATCATCTTCTTGACTTTCTTGGTAACCGACCAACTGGCAGGAGTTTCTCCCATTTGGCAGGCTTCATTGACATCAACATCTTAATTTAACCTACATAATAACATTAGCATGCACAAACAATTGCATATCTATAATTACCTAAAGTAACATCCATTCAACCACATGTAAAATCAACATAGACAATTCACATAGCATGTTAATGTCATTAAAATAAACTTATGCCCAAGGTCAATGGTTTTAAGGAAATAGCATGGAAAATGTCAACAACCAAGTGTCAAAGTTTATGATAACAATGGAAAATATTAAATGAATCCTATCAAAATTGAGCCATTAATTGGGCTCATCAAGAGGCACTAGAAAGAGAATGGAGTTAGCAAGCATGACTCTCTAAAAAAAAACACGAAGCTATGGAGCCTTTTTGAATGCATGGGTTTTACCCCGTACTTCAAGGCTATAGAGGGTTATACTGAGGAGCTCAGCTATAAATTTGTGAATTCGTAGAGAGATGGAGAGGTCAAAATGGGAGGACTTCATTTCACCATGGATGCAAAACTGATAGCTCAAGCTACTGGCCTTAAAGACGAAGGAAAGAAAATTGCCAAAAAAAGTATCGGGAATTACCAAACCTACATCGATAAATTTTTTGAGGCCAAGGAAAAGGCGCAAAGGTTTCAGAATGGCTATTCAAGGTTATTACTCCTACCTCCTTACCACAATGTATGTTTTTTTGTCATAAAATATTTCACTCTAGAGGGTTGTTATCAGCCCATTCATGGGTATCATTTTGCTACCTTGAACCACATTCACCACCTTGAGAAAATCAACCTACTCTTTTTCCTCCTTTCATCATTATAATAGATCTTGACTAATGGATTCAACCCACCCTTACATTAGGGTTTAATTAGGGAAATCTACAAATATGTCCTTGTCACCACCCTACAAAAGAATGCTTTTCATAATCAACTTGAGAGCAATCATGCCTCTAAAAGCTCTATCAAAATCAAATTGTTGGAAAGCCAACCACACTCCCTTGAAAATGAAATAAAAAAGTGAGACTCCTCCCCCTAAAAAAGTGGAACCTTTATGGATGGAGCTCCTCAAAATTACTCCTGAAAAATGCAACACAACCCCCCTTTTCTTCAGGTGTCATTAAGAAAAGAAAGGTGGTGATTAAAGAGCCATGCCCTAATTCTCCCACCACTATGATCCTTGATGATCAAGACATTAGCCTTGAAAGAGGTTCCACCCCCTATGTTGGTCATAGATCAACCTGTCTTGCTTTTAGCGGCTTCCAAAGGAAAGGAAATAAGTAAGAAAATAAAAAATTTGCAAACAAGAAGATTGAGGCCCCTTTGTAAATTAAGAACAAAAAGGGAAAAAGGTTGCTAGGGAGGAGATTGATGCCTCCTTTGAGGAGGAATATTCCCAGATAGTTTTGGGGAAACTAAATTCTCTGAGGAAGAGGATGTGTCAATGTCAAATGATTCTGTGGACTCTAACCAAGAAGAGGAAGAGGGTAATACTCAACAGGAGGAGGAGCTTGGTGAAGATGAAGGGACAAATCTTGGAAATGTTGAAGAAAAGGGAAATATAAATGAAACCCCAACTAATTTAGAAGTCATAAATATAACTACTAATACTTCTCTAAATTTTGAGAGCCTGAAAGAGAAAAACATTGAAACAGAAAAGGGTAAAATAGAAATGCTCGAGGAGAGGATGGAGCAAGTTGAAAGAATTGTGCAAAAAGAAGACAATTTTGATAGGTTCCATGCCATTGAGGTGGCCATCAAGAATGTTTGCAGAGTGATGGATGGAATCATGAAAAGAGTTGTGATGGGTATCATATGGAGACAAGGAAAGATTAAAAATCAGTAGAGGAAAAAAGGAAGAAGGTATCAAGTGGATTGGTCTGGGACGATGGAGATAAAGGACAACCTCGAGGAAATTATGGAAGATCTAGAGAAGACATAGAGTCTTATAGAGGAATTCATTCCTTTGTCTGTGTCTAGTCGTTGTTTCTTGTTTTTATGTCTTTGATTGATTGGGTTTTTGGCTTTAATGTTATTCTTATGTTGGTTATTAGCTTTGTAAGCCCGAAATTTATCTATAAATTGTTAATCTCTATTTTGATGGTTATTTTATATGTGGATACTTATGATAGGCTATGCCTGCCTTTTGATAATCTTTGGGTTAATGATAGTATGGTTTGGTTTTATACTGGTACTTGGATAGGGTCATCTGTTATGACTCCTTAATGATTAGTTGATGCTTGTCTCTGGGGATTTTGGTGAGGAGATGTAGTGTTGTTTCTTTTTTGTTGTCTCCTTTGTTTTGTTGTTATTGTCCAATTGTTGTTGCACTGGACTGTTTTGTTGCTTTTTGAATGAGATCAAGGCCCTTACCCTGCTTATTTAATAAAAAACATAAGTAATTATTTTTATTTTCAAATAAACTTGTACTATTATAAATGAATAATACATATAGTAAAGAGATCTTTTATGATTAAGTGTTAGTACATGATGGAAATTTTATTACAAATTCTTCTCATTAATAGTTGAACAATTCTTTGTAAAATTAATTAAATTTATCTTGAATATTATTCTTTTCATGAATGGTATCAATTCTGTTATGCAATATGATTTCTAAAAGTTCTTATGAAATCTTTATCTTGAAAGAAGATTTAATTTATGTTATAAATAGGTTAGAAAACCTAATCAAAGAATATAAAAACAAAACTAGCAACATTTGATATTAACGGTGCCTCTAGCTCGCGTTTATGGGTAATGTTGTTGCACTTGAGCTACTATATCTATATCCTGACACAGTTGTAATAAAAAATTCTATGGCATTGTCCCTATAAACCATTGGGGAGAAATAAGGGACATATTTATTGATTTAAATCTAAAGGATGGGAAATCCTCTCTAGATCGATAATTTTAAAAGGTAAAAATAAGTAAATTGAAGTCGTTAGTATCAACATAGAAAACCTAAGTAGGATTTCTATGATACAAATGTAAACTTGGATTGAAGTAATATTTATTGATGTATGAATAATTTGAATTATTCAACTTCAACAAATCAAGAGTGATGTGTATTGTAGGATTAGGGTTTAGTTGAATGTTATTAGGAAAATAAACAATGGTCAAGTCAACCATTTGTTATTCAAGCTTCCCTTCATGGGTAGAAACCAAAGAGGAATTGTATAGGGAATAAGAACCCTAGAAATTGTTTATGTACCCACTTAAAAGTTCACATAAAACATAGAATAAAAAATAGAACTATATATTTTACGCCTTGATCCCATTTGGAAGCAGGAAAGTAGGCAATCTGGGAAATGAAGGATGCTCCCAGTACTCAGGTGTTCGAGAAAGAGGTTTAGGGTAAGATTGATCATCTAAACATTTCTAAAAGATAAGAAAAATAAAATATATTCAACTATACTCGAAAGAATCATGTATGCATTGCTTGATTCTTGAGGCCTTGGGCCAAATTTTGAGGTAGGTTTCAAGCCTGTTATTATTAATTACTACCCTTGAACAACAAAGACCTCAGTGCACTTTTAGTAGGAAGTGTGTTCCTTAAGGAAGTGAATCGAGATCGAGTAGTCCTAATGAGTCTAAGAATACAGCCAGAGCACATACCTATCATGTGATAGATGCCTACCTTGTTTTAGTTGGATGTCTATTCCAGATATATGGATAGATGAATACTTGTTTCGTATGGACAAATGATTCATTTTTATTCCAAGTTGACTAATACATATCCCATATGGGTAGAATTTCCCAAGTATACTTATGAGTGAACATTTGCATAATTAAAAAAAAATAGTAGTGTTTTGAGTTAAACAATATTGGTTCTTTATAGGGTGACTATGTTATGATTTAACTCTTTGACATTGTACACAATTTACTACAAAGAAAAATATTTATTTTTCAATCCTAACCAAAAGTATAATTTCTTAAGGTATAAATACATCTTATTTGCTCATAAATGACTTGAATAGGGAGTATTATGACCTTCAATTAGAATTAAAGTTCTAAGTTCTCCAACACATATTTTATTATGGTATCAAAGCAACTCAACTTTATCAAATATATATTTTAAATTTTAGATTTGTTCTTGAGGATCAATTACTAAAACTATTTTGACTTCAATATACTAAGGATCTTGCTTTTGTTCCACTAATACTTGATCTTTGAAAGTGGTTTTAATAGTTGCTATAGCCTTCAGATGTCTTCTTCTGCTTAGAACATTTTTTACCCTATTTTCTTTACTCTTAATATACTCGATCTCAAACTCATATTCACTTAAGAACTCCAACTATTTTTTGTCTTGCATTTAAATTTGGTTGAGTAAAAATATATTTCAACATTTGATGATCAATTTTAAATTCAAATGGTTTCCCTAATAGGAAATGTGTTCATTATTGAATTGCATATACTATTGATGAAAAATATAAATCATGAGGTGCATAATTTAGTTCATGAATCTTTGATGTATTGTATTAATAAGAAATCAGACATTCATCCTACATAAAAACCCCAAAACCTAATATAGAAGCATCAGTAACCACAAAGTGTCCATTAGTATCAACAACTTTCAAAAATGGATTTTTATTCAAATTCTCCTTTAAAATTTGAAATTTTTTGTGGCATTATTCTATTCATATGAATATTTTTATTCTTCTTTTATAAAGAAATAATTGGGTTTGTAATTTAAGAAAAACATTATACAAACTTTCTATAATGTTTGAATAAACCCATGAAACTTCTTACTTCAACTATGTTATTAGGAAATGACCACTACATTATAGCCTTGATCTTGTCACAATATATTGTAACTTCCTTCTACTATTATGAAATACCATAAATAATAAAATTTATTCTCAAAGAATGTATATATTGATATTTTTCTACACAAATTATGTTTTTTTTTTAATCTTTTTCAATACTAGTTAAGTGTTCTTTCATTTTTTGAGTAGATCAGTATGTCTTCTAGAAACACTACTACAATATTCTTCTATGTATTCATTAGTTAATGAAAGCAATAGGGGAATTGGTTATTTTGAATACTTTTAGAGACTGAGAGGGGGGGGTAAATTAGTCTTATAAAAAATTAAACCCTTCGAGAACTTAACTCTTTCAGCATAAGACAACCTTCTTTACCAGATCAAAAAACATTTAAGCAAAATAGTAACAAAGAATGATATAGCAGTTTGAATCCTTAGTAGCTTCAGCACTTCTTGAAATATATAGCAATTCTACTTCTAACCAGATCAACAGCAATGAGAAATAGAGAACACACACATGCACAAGGAGAACACCAAATTTACGTGGAAAACCCAATGAGGAAAAAACCATGGCAAGAGTTAACTCACAATATAAGGCTCACTCCCAAAAAGACTTGCAAGAAGGCTCACTACCTTAGAGAAAGATACATAGGACTTGTTGAACTAAAGACAACGTGACTTTAGGAGCAAGATATAGGGACCTAATGATATTCACTATCTAAGAGTAGGATACAATATAATTTAGAGAGAATTACAATGATTACCAACATAACACTCTATTGACTGAGGAATTAAAGCATAATTGATCTTTCCTTTCACAAAATTTAGCATTATCACTACTTGATATTCAATACAATTCACATACACACTTCTTCATACTTGTACACTTCTCCACACTGTTTCATCCAGAATGATCTTGCATCTATATCCATCACAACACTTCAAAACTTCAATTAGGTCGGTCAAGAAGAGGATAAAACAATTAATTTAATTGGTTGGCCACCAAAATATAATATGATCCTATCTAGAAGATAGAGAGGACCAAAAACACTCTTAGCACTTCTTTTAATGTGATCCAAGATCATTTACACACAAGTGCACATCAACGTAAGTTGGCATCAAGGAAACTTGTGGATGAAATGTTGAAGCACATAACCAGTCGGCCTATAAACATACTTCTTATTGAAATAACATGATGTGGTCCCAAGTAGGATAGATCAGGACCCAAATCTATCACAACACATATTCCATTATTGGTGCAGCCCCAAAGCACACGACACAAGCAAAGGAACAAGCCCTATTGTCCAGATATCCACAAATATCCCAGAAATTCAACTCAAGATGCAATGCAACAACAAAGTGGCCAATTAGAAACATTTGGGTCACATGGGGATGTTCCTTGGACATCTAACAACACTTTAATTTACTTCTTCCATACGGTCATGCATTCAACAACCACTGTAAATCAAAAAAGTAGAGAATACTTCATTTAGGAAGCACATAATACATAGCCAAATGATGTAGCATTATTAGAACAACTTGCGGACCACTTCAACCAACTAGATTAGAACCAAGACACTGCAAAAACATTGAGAGCACATTCACCAAGCCATAGGAGTAGAGACATTAATGTGAAGAAATGTGAAGAATTTCCCAGACTAGTCTAGACAACCAACAACACTGCCAACCTTTTGCAATTCACAGAGATCTCCATGACAACACAGGTGACCTAAAAAATAGGAGTGCAAAATCCACATAACACTGAAATTGAATACCAAACTTCAAGGCCAAAGAATCAATAGTGGAGGAATACAAAGCATTCTCCCAAATAGACTTCAATGTAGCTTCTTGAACTAGAAACACTTAAGCAACTTGTGGAGCCCAGAACTTCCTTTCAAGAACACATACTTCATTAGGAACATCAGGGGAGAGCATAATACATAATGTAGACCTTCAGCAACATCTCTCCACAATCAGTCATGCTTCTAATCCACATCTGAATATATCATTATGAAATCAACTCTTCTAACATTAATAATGCATTATATGAACTTCAACAATTCTTCTTTGATAAGGCATGACATCCAATCATGAACTTCAACAATTCTTCTTTGATAAGGCATGACATCTAACCATGAACTTCAACAATTCTTCTTTGATAAGGCATGACATCTAATCATGAAATTCAATAATTCTTCTTTGATAAGGCATGACATCCAACCATTAACTTCAACAACTCTTCTTTGATAAGGCATGAACTTCATCACCAATGTTAAAACTGAATATAACAATGACAACCAATAAAAAGGACTAACACCTTACTTTTCAAGTTCTAACATCAATGACAACCAACAATTAGTGTTGACATCAATGACAACAACTACCAACAACACCCTTAGTGTTGACATCAATGAAAATAACTACCAACAATCTCTCCCTTTGGTATTGATGGAAAGACACACTGCTCACTCTCCCCCTTTGACATCAAGAACAAAGGGTCATATATGTTTGTATAAAAAAGCATTTGTTTTGACTTTAGGGGAAAAGGGAAAAATGATATGACATGAATTTCTCCCCCTGGACAGATGCACCATTTATGCATCTAGTTAGAACAAGGAGGAATAATTACTCCTAGCTTTTTCCAAAGATACTCAAAAGTATCCTTTGAAAGTGCCTTCGTGAAAATGTCTGCAATTAGGTACTTGGTAGGAACATACTCCATTATGACTTCATGTTCTACAATCTTTTCTCCTAGAAAGTGATACCGAATTGAGATGTGTTTAGTTCTAGAGTGCATTACCGGATTCTTGGAAATGTTAATTGCACTTGTATTGTCACATAATATAGGAATAGGTTCATCATAATCCACCTTCACATCCTTCAGAGTCTGCTTCATCAATGCACCTAAGTACAAAAAGATGTAGCAATATATTATGCTTTTGTAGTGGATAAAGACATTCAATCCTACTTTTTACTAAACCATGAGACCAGTCTGTCTCCCAAAAGAATGCACTTTTTCTTGTACTTATTTGGTCATCAACACAACCTACTCAATCAGTATTAGCATATGCACTCAAAGAGAAATTTTGATCATTTTGTACCATAAGCCATAATCTAAAGTACCCTTTAAGTATATGAAGATTCTTTTCATAGCTTTCTCATGAGATTGCTTAAGATTGGCTTGAAATCTGGCAACCGAACATACCACATGCAAAGAAAACCTGACAACTACACCAACTCATGTAATTGATCTAATCAAGCACCAATTGACAAAAGTATCATATGTTTTAAAGAATAGATGGGCATTATAGCACATTGTTATCTAAAAATAGAGCTTTGCGGCACACCAAATCATCTCATACATCAATATTGCATGCACTGACCATCTCCATAGATCTTTATGGACAAGAATTTGCTTTCAGAAGAATACAAAGCATTCCAACAAGCCTTCAACATTTCTTCACTATGCCAATTCAGAACTCTGTCACTAATATCTTTCACTTTAGAAGGTATAAAGAATTGAAGGCATGGATATAATACCTTCACACCTTGATTAACTTAAATTTTGGACCACAAGACATAACCCTTTTCTGCGGAGAGGAGCGGAAAAAAATACCTTGACTTCACCAAAGAGAATACACTGTGAATGCCTTATTTTTAAGGAAGCCAAGGTAGCAGAACAACTTCCTACACTAATCTTGAGAGGGGAATAATGCAAAAAAATTATAGATCTTTAAAAATTACATAAACTTAAACAAAAATAAACACAAATATCATGTGTACCACAACATAGTGATTTACGTGGGGAAAACCCTTTCGAGAGAAAACCCCACACTCTAAAATCCACCCAATATATTATTTAGAAATCACAACTTGATTATAATATACTTGCAAAGTAAGCTTCTCACAGGAGTATCACCAACCAGAGATCTAGAGGTATCACAACCGTTATCAGACTCTTAAAATACATCATAATACACAGTCATAATACAACGCCCTCATAAAATAGGTTTTCCTTCTAGGGCAATTCAAGCCAACAAAATATTGACGATCAAATCTAAGACCTAATGATGAATGGTCCAAATTTACAATAATTAAATATACAAAAAATGTGGCTTTTCGAGGGCGCTACCCTCGAACCCCTACCAGGGTGCACGGCCCATGGACCCCTCACCAAGGGGGATGAGCCCCCTTGGACCCCTACAGGGGGGTTACCCTCCCTACAACCCCCTACACTAACATATCAATAATACCTTATGTATTTTCAAGATTGAGACATATTTTCCCAGCAAATCTCTCACTTGTCGAACACCTTGCAAGAGAAATGAGAGGGTGTATAAACATCATCTCTTAATTGCTAGGGGTCGAGAGGCCCATAGTATATGAATATTTGAACTTCTTTGTGCTCATAGGCTTAGTTAAAAAATCAACAACATTCATCAAAGTCTCTACCTTAACTAGCTTCACCCTACCATCTTTGACCATATCTCTAACAAAATGATACTTTACATCAATGTGCTTGGTCTTGGCATGAAATTTCAGGTTCTTGGCTAGACATACAACACTCTGACTATCATAATAAATTGTCATTGCACCTTGTTTTATTCCAATTTCTAAACACAAACTCTTAAGCCAAATGGCTTCTTTACAAGCATGAGTACAACCACCATATACTCAACATTAGTAGTGGATAAAGAAACCACAACCTTTCACTTACTCATCCAAATAATTGCACTGCCAAATAAAGTAAACACATAAGAACTAGTGGATCATCTGCCATCAACATCACCCACCCAATTTGAATCCACATAACCATGAATATCAAGGGAAATATTGTCTTCAATCACATTACTATGATAATATAAGGAATAATTTGAGGTACCACACAAATATTTGAAGACTCCTTTAACTACATTCCAATTAACTCTACCAGGATTAGACATATATCTTGAAAGAACTCCCACTACTTGGGCAATGTCTGGTCTGGTACAAACTATAGCATACATCAAACTTCCAAATGCACTCTGGTAAGGAACTCTGCTCAATCTTCCATCTCTAATGGGGATGTTAGACAATCAAAAATAGATAACTTTGTTCCAACTAAAAAAGGAACACATAATGGTTTACAATCTTGCATATCAAACCTTTATAAAATTGAATTGGCATACTTACTTTGGCCAAGCCATAGCTTTCTGTTCACTCTATCCCTTTTAATTTCCATCCCAAGAATTTGTTGAGCTACACCAAGATCTTTCATTTTAAATTTAGCAGCAAGTTGAAATTTTAGTTATAAAATCATACCTTTCCCTTTACCAATAAATAGCATATCATCAACACATAATGCAATAAATAGGAAACGATCACCATTAATTTTATAATAAGCACAATGATCTGATTTAGAATGCTCAAATCCCAAATTCAACACATATGTATCAAATATTTGGTACCACATCCTAGGACTTTGTTTTAAGCCATACAAAGATTTCTTCAATTTGTAGACCAATTTACTTTTACGTTTCACCACATAGTGCTTTGGCTATGTCATATAAGTATCCTCCTCCAAGTCACCATGAAGGAAAGTAGTTTTCACATCCATTTGCTCAACCTCTAAATCATAAGAAGTAGCAATAAAAAGAAAAAATCTAATGGATGCCATTTTTGCAATAGGGGAAAATATCTCCCCATAATCAACACCCTCAACTTGAGAGTAACCTTTTGCAACCAAACTTACTTTGTACTTCTCAATACTTCCATCTAAACCAATATTTTTCTTGAAATCCCATTTGCAACCAACAGGTTTTTGTCCTTCAAGCAATGGTACAATATCCCACGTATCATTCTTTTCCAAAGTTGTCATTTCTTCATCCATAGCAATCTTCTAGGATTTTGAATCATTCATACCTAATGCCTCTTCTATCGATCTGGATTCATCCATGTTAGTATTTAAAGAAAAAGTACATCTCCAATCATCAGGTGAATACCTTTCAAGTGGTTTTCTATGCCTTGTAGACCTACGAACAGGTTGAGTTGGAGGTTCTTCCTCATCTTCTAAAGATTCACAGCTAGGTGAGCTCTCCTCAACTTCTTGTCTATCCATGGGCCTCGATTCAACTCTGTGAGGTGTAGGAGGAAATTGAGTCACATCTTCCTGTTTACTTTTTTTAGGTTGCAATGTAGTAGAAGAAGGCTTAGTTTCTCTAAAAATAACACTTCTACTATGTATTACCTTTTTTGCAACAAGATCCCAGAGCTTGTTTCCTTTCACACCATAACTATATTTGATGAGGATACATTTCATAGCCTTGTTCTCTAACTTTGTTCGCCTCTCCTTTGGTACATGTGCATATGCCTCGCAACCAAAAAATCTAAGATGTCTTAATGAATGCTTGTGACCTGCCCATGCCTCTATAGGTGTCTTATCAACAAGAGCTAATGTAGAAGATCTGTTAATCAGGTAACAAGCAATGGAAATAGATTTAGCCCAAAATATTTGTTCTAGACTAGCACCACTCAACATGCTCCTAGCCTTCTCCATCAGTGTCATGTTCATTATTTCTACAACTCCATTCTTTTGTGGAGAATACGAAGTTGTCTTTTGTTTATGAATACCACAATCTTTATAGTATCTATCAAAATCATTAGCATAAAATTCACCACCATTATTAGTCCTCAAACATTTTATTTTCTTTCCAGTCTGCAACTCAGCCATTGCTTTAAATTATTTAAATCAACTAAAAACTTCAAATTTACTGTTTAAAAAATATACTCATGTTTTTCTGCTATAATCATCAATAAATGAAACATAATATGTGTATTTTCCAATTGAAGGAACATCTACAAGACCAAACACATCAGAATGAATAAGATCCAATACACCACAAAATTTATGAGAACTCGAGTAAAACTAAATGCAATTTTGTTTTCCATAAACGCAATACTCACAAAAATCAAATTCAAGATTACAATTAGAAAAACCTTTGATAAGATTTTTATTTTTCAAGGTACTTAGACCCTTTTCTCCAATGTGGCCAAGTCTCTGGTGCCATACCATAGTTTTCTCTACAAGTAAACTTTGATTCAGTAGAAAAATCACCCTTGGGTACCCACAAGCTATGACCATCTACTGAAGATGAAACCCTCACATCTTCCACAGACTTTATTTTCACAAAAGTACTATTGCACTCAACAGTGCATGCGTCAAGCTTATATAATGTTCCATATCTGACACCTCTAGCAATCATCATAACACCTCTAACCATCTTGCATCGTGCATTAGAAAATACTACCTGCACACCCGCATCTATTAGTTTGCTCACAGATAATAGATTTCTTTATAATCCAGGGATATGCAACACACCATTAATCCTTTTTATTCTACCATCAAGAAATTTGATTTTAACTTTACCATGACTAACAATATTAAATAAGAATCATCACCCAAGTACACCTTACCTCCATCAAATTCTTCATATTCAAAAACTAATCTCTATTAAAGGTCATATGGAAAGATGCACCTGAGTTAATTAACCATGCATTATTACCCACACGGGTTGCCAAAGCTGCAATGAATGCATCACCATCTTCCTTCTCAGACTCAAAATTAGAATCAAATCTCTTATTTTTCTTCTTTTCTTCTTTGCATTCCTTACGAACATGTCGAAGCTTACCATAGTTCCAACAAATAACTTTAGACTTTTCAAGAGATTTGGATCTCCCCTTGGACTTGGATTTATCACACTTCTCATTCTTCTTTCCTTTTTCCTTAGGTCTTCCACGAACACTTAGGGCCTCCTTGGCACTGATGGATACCTTCCTCCTCACCTCTTTAGAAAGAAAATAACCCACCACATATTTAGTTTTCAATATAACAAAAGTACTCCTAATAGCCATAACAAGAGAATCCCACGAATCAAGCAAAGAACAAAGCAATATCTGACATTTTTCCTCCTCATCTATTTTGACACCAAAACCTCTTCCATTCTCAAGGAATAACATTTATTCCTCACGAAAATCTTGTTCATTAAATATTTGGCTTGATACATCTCACCAAGCTTTTTCCATAATTTATGTGCAGAGGTCTCTTCATGGACATTGATTAAAACAGAGTCTTCCAAATACAATCTAATTAGACCCTTGGCTTTACAGTCCATAACATCATATTGAGTAGCCTGAGCAAGATCTATAGGCCTTAAAACATCCTCATAAGCAATATCCCACAAATATTGATCTATCAACAGATCCTCCATCTTTAGCTTCCACATTTCAAAATTATTTCCAAAAAATTTATCCCGCTCTATTCTCCCCATTGAACTTTCCATCTAATTTTTTTCACAACAAGATCCCAAAGTGCCTTCTACACAAGCTCCCACTCATATCTGGATTAGTTTAAAAAACCCAATAACCAACAACCAAAACCAAAGGTGATCAGGTTGCGATACCTCTTGTAAGGAAGCTAAGGTAGCGAAACAACTTCCTCCACTAATCTTGAGAGGGGAATAATATAAAACTTTTACATATCTTTAATAGTTACATAAACTTAAACCAAAATAAATACAAATATCATGTGTACCGCAAGATAGTGATTTACGTGGGGAAAACCCTTTCAAGAGAAAAACCCCACACTCCAAAATCTGCCCAATATACTATTCAGAAATCACAAAGATTACAATATACTTGTAGATAAAGATTCTCATAGGAGTATCACCAACTAGAGATCTAGAGGTAACACAGCCACTATCAGACTCTCAAAATACATCATAATACACAACCTTAATACAATTCCCTCATAAAATAGGGTTTCCTTCTAGGGCAAGTCAACCCAACAAAATATCGACCATCGGATCTAAGACCTAATGATGAATGGTCCAAATTTATAATAATAAAATATACATAAAATGTGGCTTTCGGGGGTGCTTCCTCTAAACCCCCTCCAAGGCACACAACCCTTGAACCCCCTGCCGAGGGGGATGAGCCCCCTAGACCCCCGCAGGGGGGTACCTCCCTGCAACCCCCCCGCTAACATATCAATAGTACCTTATGTATTTGCAAGGTTGAGACATATTTTCCCAACATTATTCTTTTGAGACTTTATCTTTTTGTGTGGACACCAAACTAGAATGGCACCAATTAGAACAAGTGTACCGACCTTCACACACCATCTACCTTCATCGGGATCTTCAATGAAGCTCCATTTATGTGCAACAGATCTACACACTAACTAATCTGATCCAAATCTTCTTTCATGCTGAAATATTAAACACCTTTTTCTTTTAAGGGGACAAAATATTCTATATGTGAAATCTCCCCCTGAGATAATGCTCTATCTCAGTTTTTCTTAGAATCTTGTGCAAAGTGCACAAGTGTAGTATCATCCTTCTTATCATGGTTTTCTTTCTAGACCTTTTCATTTTCCTTCTTTTGCTAATTATGGGATTCAACCTTTTTCTAAACCGGTGGCTTAGCAAAGCCACTTCTATAGTAGTTTTCCTTATGTCCCATATTATTTCATTTGTAGCACATAATGTTGTGCTATGGAACAAGGTTGTTTCTCTTCACATTGGATCTGCACTCATCAGCCTTGTGGCCATAGTTGTTGCAAGCATAGAAATATCCATGAAAAAATATAGTATTGTTTATTTGAGGCATGAATGACCTTCTACCCATGTTATTATTCCTTCTTTGTCTAACTCTACAATTAGCATCCTTATGCCCAAAAATATTGCAATAAAAATAGTAACCTTGAAAGGGTTGATTGAACCTAAAAGGAGCATGTTGTTTTGCAGATGAAGGACTTCTAAATTATTTTTTCTTTTGGTTAGGATTGGATCCTCTTTCTTTCTTTCCATTCTAAACAGCATTGCATCTTTGAAGCCATTGTTTTTAGAGTCTTCAATGTAAGCTTTTTCCTCCTCTATTTTAGGCCTTTCAAATGTTTTGGAGCTAACCTCAGGACCATAATTCTCTCCATTGTATTTTTTTCTTTTTCTCTTTTTAGGACATTCCTCAAAGTGACAATTTCCTCCTCAATCTTTAAACATTCAACAATCTTGTCATTGAGCTTGACATTCAAACAATCTTTAATCATCTTTCCTTCTTCAACCCTTATTTTCAAATTAGAGATCATATATTCTGCCTCTTTTAGTTTTATTTCACATTCTTTTCCTTTTTCAACTTGTATTTTCATTTTTTTATTTTATTACTTTGTTTTCGGAAGCAAGCTTTCATATTTCTTATTTAGTCCCCTTGCTTCATTCAATTCTTCCAGAGTAGTCCAGAGTTTTCCTTCAGAGTATATTCCCCAATCATCTGAATTGAAGCCCCATCCTTTAGGTTCTATAGATTCTAGATTCAGATTAGAGCAAAACATATCTTCATCACTTAAGGAGTCAGACTCCTTGTGTTTCTCAATATTACACTTTCTATCAGTAGTATTGAAAACTATAAAAAGATTCTCATCATTTGAATCATTCTCCTCATCTTCAAAGGAGCCACTTATTTCTTTGGAATAGAGATCCCTTTTAACCTTGTCTATTTTATTTCTATCATTTGATTCTTTATAAGGTCATTTAGATGCAAAATGACCTATTCTTCCATAATTGAAACACTTGAATGGTAACTTACCTTTGCACTTGCCAGTTCCTTTCTTCAATCTTCTCACAAATTTTGCATCAACCTCATCAAGGTCATCATTTTGATCAATAGCTTCATCTTCAATCTTTTTGTTGGCTTTTAATGCAACTTCCTTCTTTGGAACATCTTTATCAAAATCTCTCATCTCAAAGGCAGTAAGAGTACCAAACATTTCATCAACTGAATATTGATCTAAGTCCTTTGAATCTTCAATGGTAGACACTTTGTGACTATAATATTTTGGGAGAGATCTCAAAACCTTTTTTACAATTTCACTTACTTTCACTTATCCACCAAGTTCGGAGATGCCAGAGACAACTTCTTGTACCTGGAGCATATAACTTGAAATGTCTTCATCTTCAGTCATCTTTAGAGTCTCAAATATACTTTTAAAGATCCACATCTTAGCTTGATTCACTTTAGTGTCTACTTCATAGATGCTACTAAGCTTTTCCCAAGCATCTTTAGAAGAACTGCAATTCATCACCTTCAAAAGTTTTGAATCATCCAACCCACACAAGATAACATTCTTGGCTTTGGAATTGCACTCATATAGTCTGATTTTAGTTGGATTTGTAAGAGTGGTAGGAGCAATATAACCACTTTTGATTGATTTCCACACACCAAACCCAAGAGATTTTGGGTTTCCTTCCATTCTCATTTTCTAGGAGTAATTAGTCCCATCAAACCTAGGACCCTCGTATGAACCATCATGTGCCATCCTAAATCTTTACCTCAAGTTGTTAAGCTTATATAGAGGAACTTAGATCTAATACCAATTTTTGAATGCTTCCAAATACTAAGAGGGGGGTGAATAAGTATTATCAAAACTTAAACACTTCTAGAACTTAACTCTTTTAGCACAGGACAACCTTCTTTACTAGATCAAAAACCTTTAAGCAGAATAGTAACAAAGAATGATATAGTAGTTTGAATCATTAGCAACTTCAACACTTCTCGAATAATGAAAGATATAGCAATTCTACTTCTAACAATATCAGCATCAATGAGAAATAGAGAACACACACATGCCCAAGGAGAACACCATATTTACATGGAAAACCCAGTGAGGGAAAAACCACAGTGAGAGTTAACTCACAATATAAGGCTCACTACCAAAAAGACTTGCAAGAAGGATCACTGCCTTAGAGAAAGATACAGAGGACTTTCCAAACTGAAGAATCCACATCTTTAGGAGCAAGATATAGGGACCTGATGAGATTCACTATCTCAAAGAAGGATTCAATATTATTTAGATATAATTACAATAATTTCCTACACAACACTCTATTGACTGAGGCATTATAGCACAACCGATCTTTCCTTTTGCACACTTTAGCACTATCACTATTGGATATTCAATACAATTTGCACACACACTTCTTTGCACTTGTACACTTCTCCACACTGTTACATCTAGAATGATCTTGCATTTATATTCACCGCAATACTTCAAAACTTTAATTAAGTCAGATGGGAAGGGGATAAAATAATGAATTCAACTATTCAAACAACAAAACATAATGCGGTCCTATCAAAAAGATAGAGGGAAAAAAACACTCTTAACACGTAATTTCAATGTGATCCAAAATCATTTACATGCAAGTGCACATCAACTTAAGTCAACATCAAGGAAACATGTGGATGAAACGTTGAAGCACATACCCAATCGGCCCATAATTTACTTCTTATTGAATTAACATGATGAGGTCCCAAGTAGGATAGGTTAGGACCCAAATCTATCACAACACATCTTCCATTGCTGGCGCAACCCCCCAAGCACATGACATAAGCAAAGAAATAAGACTTGACAGCCAAATATCCATAAATATCCCAGAAAGCCAACTCAAGACACAACTACACACAAAAATAGCCAATTAGCAACGTGCATATCACATGGGGATGTTCCCTGAACATCTAAAACACTTTCATTCATTTCTTCCATACTATCATGCAATCAACAACCATCGCAGATCAAATAGGTACATAATACTTCATTCAAGAAGCACATAATATATAGCCAAATGATGTAGCATTAGTAGAACAACTTGTGGACCACTTCAACACATGAGATTGGAATTAAGACACTACACAAATTTTGAGAGCACGTGTAATCAAGGGATTTCTTTTTAGGATTGGTTAGGAAGTTGTTAGCAACAAACGATAAACATAAACGAAACCCAAAGATCTTACGAAACACAAAGGAAGTAAACGAAATAATGATTATACCTGATCGCCGAAGTCTCCATGATTCATTTTCGTAGCACCTTCTTACTTGCTGGATAATGTGGCCCTCAGATTTGTTGTGCGAGCAAAATCTAAAAATTGTCTAAGTCCTACAACAAGCTTTGAAGGATTTTCTATGTCTAAATGCCTATGTCTATTGCCAATGCCTATATCTAAAACAAATGCCAAAATTGATCAAATGACTATATTAAACACTAAAATTGCCTATGACAATAGATGTGCAAGTGAGTAAATGCCTATAATAATTATGCAAAATGTCAGCATGTGTGTGTGTTCGAAAAGTGAGAAGAAGATGGCATTTTATAGAAAATGCCATTTCAAATGGACAGATGAGATAAATTAATGATGAGAACCTAGAATGAGCGATCCAGATTAAACCTGTGAATCCCTAATTAGGGTTAGGGAAAAATCCTTAATCAAACGGTCAAGAAAATGTCTCAGATAATCGGATCGACGGTGGAGAATAAATGAGAGAAATTAATTAAAGAAATAAAGATTTTCGAAAATCAAGAAGATAAGATTGCCTGATTTGCAAGATTCGAAAAATCAAGAAGATAAGATTTGGACTGAAGATCAAATTTGGAAAATCAAGAATCTGCCCGATTACTTGATTTTAGAAGATTAATTACTAATTTGAATTAAATTAATTCAAATTATGGATTTTATGAGACAATAAATAATCTTTTTCAGATTATTTACCAAAATGGACTGACAATTAAGATTGTGATGACATTTTAAATAATTTAATTTATTTAAAATGAGAGGAATATTAAATTGACAATTAAATAATTAAATTTAATTATTTAACTTAGAAGATAAGATTAATTAATTAAATAAATAAATCAATTTATTTAATTAAGACAGTTAGTGACATATTAAGTAAATAAATAAAACTTATTTATTTAATAATCGGAAGAAATATATGACAAAGGGGAATTAAATAAATTAAATTTAAATTTTATTAATGTTATTTATTTAATAATCATGAAGAATACAAAGACATGAATTAATTAAATAATTATGAATTATTTAATCAGTAGTCGAATGTGGACCAAGGACATAATTAAATGTATTAATTATGCTAGGACGAAAGTGGTAAAAATGAAGCTTGCAGGCCTAGGTCATTTTTAGGTGTCTACAGCACGCTCACCAAGTTGCAAGAGTAGAGACATCAATGCAGAGAAATGTGGACTATTTCCCAAACTAGCTTGGACAACCAATAACACTACCAACCTATTACAATTCACAAAGATCTCGGCAACACAGGTGACATGAAAAGATAGGAGTGGAAAATCCACATAACACTAACATTAAATACCAAACCACAATACCAAAGCATCAAAAGTGGAGGAATTCAGAGCACTCTCCTAGACAGACTTCAATGCAGCTTCTTGAACCAAAAACACTTAAGCAACTTGTGGAGGTCAGGACTTCCTTCTAGCAACACATACTACATCAAGAACATTAGGAGAGAGCATACGACATACTATAGACCTTCAACAACATATCTCCACAATCATTCATACTTCTAATCCTTATATAAATATATCATTATGAAATCAACTCTGCTGATAGTAATAAAGCATTATATGAACTTCAACGATTCCTCTTTGATAAGGCATAACATCAAATCATCAACTTCATCAATTCTTCTTTGATAATGCATGACATACAACCATAAACTTCAGCAATTCTTATTTGATAAGTCATGACATCTAATCATGAACTTCAACAATTCTTCTTTGATAAGGTATGACATCCAACTGTGAACTTCAACAATTCTTTGATATGGCATGAACTTCATCACTAATGTTAGCCCAAACTAAATATAACAATGATAACCAATAGAAAGGGCTAACACATTACTTCTCAAGTGTTGACATCAATGACAACCAACAATCAATATTGACATCAATGACAACAACTGCCAATAATATCCTTAGTGTTGACATCAATGATACCTGTAAGTGTGAATAAGTAAATAAGTAAAGAACTAAAACACTTCTTAATGAAACATTATATCAAGATTAACCATGAATTAAACTAGTTTCAAGCACAGAGAACTTGAAAGAGTCTCATTGCCTCCTATCTCCAAAGATTTATCAAGTCACATAAGGCTCTTAGATTGGGTAAGCAATATGACTGTTTAAAATGCCAATTCAGAGGATGGAGTGATGCTAAATGCAATGATCTAATGATTGATAATGAAAACTAAATGATATGAAGCTACTATAAACTATTCTAATATGAAAACTGATGGATGAAAGCTACAGTAAAAACTAAGATGTTGTCATGATATGAAATTATACTGATGCTATTGCTTCTAATTCTACTGATGTTATCATTGCTTGATTGCTTGATTGCTATTCCTGCAGAGTAAGTTTGCATAAAACTGGGATCCATTCTTTGCTTCAGAAGGTTGTATATATAGATTTACGGCAACAAATTTGCACAGGGGCAGCACAACACAGGTCTGGATTCAATCTTGAGAATTGAATGGTGAGAGATTGAGAAGCTGGAGCTGATCATGGGAATGGTTTATCCCCATGAAAACATCAGGCAAGATGATAGGAAAGATCAGAGGAAGAAGATTGAGAGGATTGCTTGCAAGTTTTTCCTCGAAGCTTTCCCGTGAATGTTAATTGAATTAATTAGATTTGAAAAATCTAATTTTATTGGTGATTGAATAGAGGAATATTGATTTATGCCTTTATTTGAATATTTTTGATTTATTCAATTTAGCAAAATAGGAAGATTTTAGTTAAATAAAACAAATATTTGATATTTGCTTATTTAATAAAGAGGAATATGATAATTAAATAAATCTTTAGAATATCTTTATTTAATTAAGAGGAAATATGATAAGATAATTAAATTACACAAATTATTGAAGTTGTGTATTTAATTTAAGATAGAATTAATAGATAAAGTATAGAAGAAATAATAATGATAATAATTAAATAAAACAAAGTATTTAATTTTGTTTATTTAATTAAGAGGAAAATAATATGATAGAATAGAAGAATTAATAATGAACTTAATACAAATAAATATTTCTATTTATTTACTAAGTAGATGAATTTAAGATTAATTAATCAAATAAATCATATTTAATTAATTATATTCTCTAGACCATTTTTAGGTGTATACATTTTGCCCCTCTTTGAAGTGATGTGTTTACGCATTGCTTCAAAGAAAATTTTATGTTGTTGCTACTAGAATCAACAAAAAAATTTCAGTATGCCCCAAACGTTGATTTTCAAGTGATGATGGACATATGCCCCCTCAGGAGATAAAATGGTGAATTTTTTATTTTTTTGGAATTTTTCAAATTTTTATGATTTTTCAAAGATTTTGATGTAGGTTCGATGAATATTCAATGATGAAAAAATTTATCTCCCGATAATTGATGTAGAAAGTGCCCTAGGATGTTTTTGAATTAATCTCCTCAGCAATAAATTTAAATAATCCCACAAAAATCCCCCCTTCAATAACCTATAAAAGGTGAAAAGGGTCCTTTTCACACTCATTTGTGCATTTTGACTTTTGAAAACTTTGTGAGAGAGATTTTTGTGCCACTTGGAGTGAGATGTCGATTCCTTATCACACCCACTGGTTCAAGCGTGTACGACGTCACCAGTGCCCGGCCGCCTATGGACCTCTGGTATGTACCCTTTAATCCCTCATTTTTCGTGCACTGTCTCATTTTTCGTACATTATTCAATTTTTTAAATTTTGAATTATTTTAGCACTTTCAATTTCCGTTGTAGCATTTTCATTAGGTCTTTTAGCGCTTTGAAAGTTTTAGCACGTCAGGCTTCTATTTTAGCGCTTAGGTTAGTGTTTTAGCGCTTTCAAACTTTAGCTCATAGGTACCCTATTTGAGCGCTTAGGTGATATGAATTAGCGCTTTCGTAGTTTTAGCACTTAGGATAGAAACTTTAGCGTGTCAAATGACTCTTTTAGCACTTTGAATATTTTAGTGCTTTGACCCAATGTTTTAGCGTGTTGAACTAATTAAATAGCGCTTTGGTAGTTTTGGCGCTTTGACCGCCTATAATAGCGCTTTTGACCAATTAAATTGTGCATGTCATGATTTGGCACTTTGAATGCTTTTTTTTAGCGTATTCAAATCAAATTGATAAAGTTTGTCAAAATTTGTCCTTGATTTTGTCAATTTTCAATTGTGTTAGCCGTTGGTTTGATATGATTGATTATCCTGATCAAATAAATGATGTTCGAGCTCATGATAGGCAAGGTATGATGTTTGATTTGATGATAATTATCCTCATGATAGGTGAGGAATAATTATAGTTTGATTGACATACCTCATGATAAGCGAGGTTGATTTGATGTATTGATGATTGACCAAATTATAGGTGAGGTTCAATGATATTTGATGATTTAACCTCATGATAGGTGAGGTTAAATGATGTTTGCTCATGAGATTTGATCAAAATTCTCACCAAGAGCTAATTAGTTTTGATAAGGTAATTTGATGTTTGATGATTCAAAAAAAGTTCTAATTTTTTAAAATTTCCTGATGATAGGAGCCATTGGAGAACCTTCAGGTTTGAGAGAAATTTCTATGGACATTTGATTTGATACCTCAGTTGGCACAGCCTGACACGTCTATTATTACACGTTGCAAAGTATCTCCTATTTTATTCATGCCCCAAATTAGGATTAATTGGGGTCTGTTGACAGCGCTAGCTGAGAGATGGCATAGCGATCATAACACCTTCCACCTTCCTACTGGTGAGATGACAGTCACCCCAGAGGATGTCTGGCAGATTTTGCAGCTTCCCATTGTTGGAGATGTTGTCATTTATGATTCTACAGAGCAGGGTGGTATTGATGCTCTCCACAGAGTGTTTCAAGACGCTTGGATTGTTGGAGATTGGATTCCATGGTGTGAGATGGTCGATGCATACGCCACTTTTCCCACAGTGCTTGCTAGTTTTATCGAATGATTCCTTAGTCCTAATCATAGGTCTAAGGGATTCTTTGTTGGTTGGGGCCGAGTTTTGGAGAGTATGGTTGTTCATGGCACCATATTTTCTTGGGGCATGTGTATGTGTGCCCACTTGTATCATGATTTACATTCGAAAATGTATCTTGGAGGTCGTAATTTGTCAACTGGTGTCACTTTGCTTCAGGTGTGGGCGTGGGAGCACATAGTTGTCACTCATCCAGTGCCAATTAGACAGAGGCCACCTATGAGACCCTATGTGTTTAGATATGTCAGTCGCCTTACTCAGTCCAAACTGGGTAAGTTAGAGTATTGGAAGAGAGTGATTGATGACATAGAGTTTGTGACATGGTGTTTGTACCTTGATTACGAGCATTGGGACGAGGATGATATTTAGGTTCCTTTTCTCTGTTAGTCGATGATATTGATTGGTTGGACTTGTTGGGCTTTGGAGAGATTTTTTATTAGATAGGTGTATAGATAGTATGGGATGGTTCAGAGTATGCCCCAAGGTGTTGCTCATTACGCCCATCGGTAATCAGATTCTTCAGATTGGGGGCCTAGTTTGTCATATGATGTTGTTTAGGAGTTTCAGTCCTTGCAGCCATTTGAGTGGGACATCCATCCTGACATCGTTGAGCCACCAGTTACAGCCAACTATGTCGATTTTCTGGCTTTTCATCCTTTTCCACATCTTACTATTCCTGATGAGCCTGCTCCATTACCCATAGAGGAGGATGTTGTTGTTGCACATGGTCGTAGGCAAAGGAGAGAGGAGGTTGAGGTGGAGGTGGAGGATGTTGGTGTTGTTGGTGAGGAGGATGTCCGTGGTGAGGAGGATGTTGGTGAGGAGGATGGTGGAGAGGAGAGCAGCGGGGATGATAGTAGAGGTGATGATTATAGATTTGACAGTGGTGAGGTTGCAAGTGGGTTGGGTCCTGCATTAGATTTGTCAGAGGAGATAGTGCCTCGTAAGAGGCAGGTAGTGAGGGATGTGTCATATTAGCTGTAGATAGTGAGCCTTCAAGTTCAATTAGAGACTGTTCAGGAGCAACTTCTTTAGGCTCAGGGTTTATTAGAGCAGACTCAAGCTTAGATGCAGGCATAGGCCCGGTTACATGCAGAGGCTTTATCATCAGTGCAGGCTCAGTTGGCTACGACACAGTCATAGATTGCAGCATTGACATTCGAGAGGGATGTTACTAGGTAGACAGAAGGGTCAGCAGAGGCTCATTGACAGCTGAGAGGGATGCCACCAGGTTTACAACAGAGGGTGCTCAGGCTACAGCAAAGAGATTACAGCGGTTGGTAGATGGTACCTCTTTAGTAGATTATATGAGAGAGGTTTCCCATATTGGTGGGGAGGTGGAGCACTATAGAGGGATATATTATGATGTCATCCCTTCTGAGCAGAGAGTGAGTTACAGGCAGTCCCGATCTAGCAGGACTCATTCTAGGACTGTTAGTGCGAGTGTGACACAGCCTCTCCAGAGAGATCCCAGAGATCCTGGTACATCCGGTGGTGGTGGAGGGCCTGATCTTGCGATTCCTACACCTTCTGGAGCTAACAACACATGATTGTTGTCCTTGTTGTATTCAAGATGTGATGTACACTTCGATTATTTTGATATACAGCCATTTTTTGATGATATATCTCTATTTGTTTTAGATGTCATTGTATACTTGACATTGTGATTTTGATCTATATGATATACAGTGGACTCTTTGATCTATAATGTTTTCTACATGATTTTCCGATGGATGCATTTACTTTTATGTCTAAATGTTATATGATTATCCTTTTATTATGATGTCATGGATGCAGTTTATATCATGATGATATGCTTATGATGGATGATGTTTTCATTATGATGTGCTTAATGATGATGCATGGATGTATGATGTATGGATGCATGATGTATGGATGATGTATGGATTCATGATGTATATGTATGATGATGTGATTACATATATGATGTGTTGAAATGATATATGATATGTGATGTAAATGGGATGTGTGTACTTTTATTTTGGTGTAAATGCGAATATATATGATGTAATAAATGGATTAAAAAATGATGTATGATATATGATGTAATAAATGATTGTATGCTATGTGATATGATTTGATGGATGAATGGAAAATGTGATGATAGAGATTTATTTTTTGAGATTTTCTTTATGCAATATTTTATGTGATATGGAAAATATAATATGATGAATGTAAAATGATTTGATTCAAATGTATGAATGAGGAAATAATGATTAAATGCTTTCTAATGTATGCAAATGAATATGATGATGCAACAATATGATCATGATGATGTTTTTGTTAATGTCAAGTATACTCAATCTATTTATGAGAAAAGATAATCGTTAATTGAATCCTTCACGAGCTTTTGTAACAAACACTTTGCAGATGTAACACTATTATGAATGCAATCTAATTTAACCATGCAAATCTACATGCAAATATTGGCATTTTAATAGTCTTTGTGCTTTGTATCATCATAGAGCTTTTAAAATGTTGAAAGTGAGTACAAGGATCGATGGTATAATATAGACCATGATGACCTGAGTACTACTTCCATGATTTTTGATATTGCAAGTGAATACAAGCATCTAGGTATAATTAAACGGAGATGACCTGAGCATTTCTTGCGTAAACAGACAAGAATTAACCACTTTCCTATGTGAATTGGAATGTCATCCATGATACTTTGTAGAGAACTTCTCGCGACAATTCACACAGTAATTATGATTAATTCACAAACAACAGACAAAGAAAATACCATTCTCCTTCCTTGCTTCTCTAGTTCAATACATCATCGAGTTGCTCCAAATAAATGATAATAATGATCAAAGTACAACATATCCAACTTTTGCTTAAAGTATTTCAATCATTATTCAAATTAGATCATCCATCTTGTTTTTATGATGTTTTTTGTGTTTTCAAGAGTGTTGACCAAAGACCTAACCAAAAGACTTATCCTAGGGGCCTCGGGGGTTGATCAATGATTAGCCCTACCTACGTTATATATGCAAAGACCACGTAGTTCGACTGACACAAACTCATGTTTTCAACTTTTTGAGACTTGAATTTTTGACTTGTTTTTGGATTTTCTGATGTGATATGGATGTTTGATGTGTTTCTGATGGTGATTGTTGTTCCATGTTGTGTTTCAATCTTTGTTTTCACTACTTTTCTCTTCCCGTTGTTTGTCCATTTAGTGAAGTTCGATGTTTATTGCCCCCAGTGATGTTCAGATGTTGCCCTAGCTAGGGTGAGACATGACCACGTGATATGATTTGATAATGAATGCAAAAAAGTTGATGGTGAAAGTAACGACCATGACATGTGTCTAAATAGATGGGAGAGCTGATTCAAATCACAAATATTGCCTATTTCCAGGTTTTCACTATATATTTT
>VDFB02358134.1:139514831-139606385 GCA_007258455.2 Sequoia sempervirens
TGTTCACATAATTCCTGGATGTCCTAGTTTTTAAAAGGCCTACCATTTTCTGTGAAAATGGACTGAGGTACCCCATACCGACAGATGAGGATGAGGTAGTTGAGTATGAAAGATGAGATTTGTTTTCTAGTGACTATTGTCAAAGGAATTGCTTCTATCCATTTTGTAAAATATTTTGTTGTTGTGATGATTAACTTGTGACCATTGGATGAAGACAGGTTTATTTTTCCTACCAAGTCCAGTCCCCACTGACAAAAGGGCCATGTTGATGTGAAGGGATGTAACTCTTGTGCTGGCACATGAATTAGATTACCATGAATCTGGCATTTTTGACACTTTTTAACATATTGATAGGACTCCTTTTCCATGTTTGGCCAGTAATACCCTAAACGGAGGAGTTTCTTAGCTAGGGTTATCCCACTTGAATGGGTCCCACAAATACCTTCATGGACTTCTCTTAAGGATGTTTTAGATTCATGATGTTCCAAACAACGGAGAAGAGTACCATCTAGACCTCGACGGTAAAGGATGCCAGCAATCAATGTATGTCGAGCGGATTGACAGATAAAGTTACGCTTTTGGTTTCTAGAGAGATCAGGAGCAAGGATATTATCTTTGAGGTAAGTATAGATCTCTCCATATTGTGAGGTTTGAATGTCGGTTATTTGGAATATGGTCTGTGAATCAAGATTGTCGTATGCAGGGTTAGATACTTGTTCCACCATAAACTCATAACGACCTTGCTTTTCTGGCAATTGCAAAAGGGAAGCAATTGTCGCCATGGCATCCACATCGTTGTTCTCTGTCCTTGGTATTTTCTCAAACTTGATATCTATGAAGTAATTTTTAAGATCATCTATCATTTTCTTATATGGCATGAGCTTCTCATCTTTTTTCTAATACTCGTCATTTACTTGATAGATGACAAGCTGTGAGTCCCCATACAATTGCATTTATGTGATTTTCCATTCAATAGCTATTTTGATGTTGATAATCAATGCTCCGTACTCAGCTACATTGTTGGTACATGGAAAAATTAACCTATAGGATCTTGGTATGGTGTGTCCCTGAGGTGTGACAAATAGGATTCCTACACGAGATCCTCTTTGTGTATATGATCCATCAAAATAGAGCCTTCATTGTTGTGTTGTAATATTTAGGATGTCCGCATCTGGAAATTCAATGTTCATTGGATGATGATCCTGTAATGGAGCTTCAACTAGTTGATCCACTATTACCTATCCTCTGATTTCTCTTATTTCAACATATTGGATGTCAAACTCGCTCAAAATCATGACCCATTTTTCCAATCTCCCTGTTAGAGTAGCTTTACTGAGTAGATATTTCAATGGATCTATTTTAGCTATGAGCCTGTGTAAGGAAAGCTTAGGTGCGGAACAAACTCTCCTAACGTCAAAACCTTAGGGAAGAATGCAGATATGACTTTAAATTTTTAATTGCAGTCCAATAAGATGCACATGAAAAGAATAACAGAAAAGAGAAATGAACACATACATAATTGGACACCAGATTTACATGGGAAAACCCTTACGGGAGAAAAACCCACCACACCAAGAAAAGTCTCTTTGTATTATAGTAAACAAAATTACATACAGAGATCGAACTTCACTTTTTGATGTCAAATTAACAGCAACAACATTTCCTTGATCAACCTTGTACAGAACATCACTGTTACAATGCTCTCTGAATTGAATTCATTCACACTGATCAAATCATGTTCAGAATCGAACAACTCTACACCATCAAATAGTTCACCACCGTTGACCATTGCAGAGCATAATCCATTCTACTCATGACCTATTTGTTTTTCACAATAGAATAGTCGCAACTATTCAACTGCCAACGGTTCACATTTTGCTTCTCTCATTGGCTCAGAACACACCACGTAGCACAGACGTTCGGTCAAAATGTTCAATTGTATCGCATGTCGGTGAGATACTAGACCGTGTCTCCCTAATGCCAAAATGCCCGATCACATAGCTATCGGAAAGATCAAAGGTATCGGCAACACCCTAAGAATTCAAACCGATAACAAATCAAGTCTCCCCGATATCACAAGAAAACCAATTGTCCATCGGCAAGAGTCCAGGAGATTTCATCGACAGTTAATGTCACTCTGATATGTCCATTGGCAGGACCAGCACCATCAACAAGAGATCATACCGAATGCAAAACCATCAGCCAAACCCACTCTATTGGAAAAACATCTCACCGATGTCCACTAAAGAACCATCAGCAAGACCATCGTTGTCGCTAAGACTTCACACCGATGTTCAACTCATGTAGCTCTATCGGCAAGACCATTGCTATCGGTGAGACATCATACCAAACACAAATCCATTAGTCAAGACAAACAATATCGCTAAGAGTTCACACCAAATGCAGAACAGTCGGAGAGACCAACGCTATCGGAAAGAGCTCATACCGAATGCACCAGCCTGTCGATGAGAGAAACATCCATTGGCAAGAGTTCTCACCGAAGGTATACCTATCGACGAGACCTCCACTATCGCTTAGACTCTTATCGAGCCATCATGTCACCTCGATGACATTCTTGTGTAAAACCGTCGGTGAGACATACTCTGTCAGAATGAGTCAATCCGAAGGTTCATGCCTCTCCCCGATGCCACTCGTCGCCAAGAGTCTTCCCGATAATCACCAGGAATCAACCCATCGGCAAGAGGTCTGCCCAGACAGAAAGAGATAGGAATTTCACAGCGATAGCCATGTCTTGCCGATGACTCCCGTCGGCAAGACAGAACCAAAGTCTCAGCGACTTTAATCTTTTGAACATAGCTGCTGGTCAGTAATACATTCTGAGGGTCTCACAAATTTTTCTCTTTCAGGAGTTTCATATCAGTAAGCTTGAGGCACATTTTCCAACAATCTCCCACTTGACGAAGATCTTACTGACACCTCCAAAGCACAACAAAACTACTGAAATTCATGGGCACTAAGGCCCATCGAACTGGCACACCACCTGAACTTGTCTATGCTCACTGGCTTCGTCAATGCATCTGCAACATTTTCTAGAGTATCCACTTTTTCTAAAGAGACCTTTCCATCCTCCACCATATATCATACAAAATGATACTACACATCAATATGTTTCATCCTAGCATGGAAAGTAGGATTTTTTGCCAAACAAATAGCACTCTGACTGTCACAGTAAATTGTAATTTTCCCTACATCAAACCCAATGTTAGAACCTGGCCGTTTTAACCAAATTGCTTATTTATGAAGTGTGTTGCTGCCATGTATTTTCCTGTAGTGGACAAGCTGACTTCTGACTGCGGCTTACTCATCCAATAACTTTACACCACCATTCATCATGAAAATATATCCAGCGGTGGATCTTCTATTGTCGATGTCCCTGCCCAATCGGAATCCACGCAGCCTCGAATGTTGAGATTCCTCTGTGATTCAACCACATTTCCATGGTAACACAAAGCATATTTTGAAGTGCCCTTCAAATATCTAAACACCCTTTTCACAACATCCCAATGTATCCTTCCAAGATTTTCCATAAAGCAACTAAGTACTCCCATTGCTTGGGTAATGTACGGCCTTGTACAGGCCCATTGCATACATTAAACTCTGAACTTCACTAGCATAAGGCACTCTAGTCATATTACTCCTATCTCGATGGGAGATTTTGGACAATCTTCAACCGGATAGCTTTGTTCCACGCAAAGCTGGAACAACTAGTACGCTTGTAATTAGTCGCGAAAATCTCTCGAGCAGGTATTAATATGCCTGTTGAGCCAAAGTTTTCTACTCTTCGTCACAGTTGTTCCATTTCCCGGAATATGCAGGCACCAAGATCTTTCATTTCAGAAACTTCTGGACAAGCGTGTTACAGATCGAGAAATCATTAACTTACTATTGCCTATAGACAACATATGTCAACATAGAGGCAATAATAAGAACACGATCATTTTCAGCTTTGTAAGTACACACAATGATCAGATTTTTGATCTTACAAATTGATGACAAAACAATTGTCAAACTTACGGTACCACATTCTAAAGGTTGTTTTAATCCACTTCTGATTTTTTCAACTTGCAAACTAGATTTTCTTTACCTTTTTCCACAAAACTTTCGGTGACATATAAATTTCTTCTCAAGGTCACCATGGAAGAAATGTAGCATCCATCTGTTCAATCTCACAATTCATGTTGATGCGGGTGACAAAGAAATCTGATAGGCGTTAAGCTTAGCCACAAGAGAAAAATTTCTCCATAATCGTTCCTTCTACACGGGAATACCCCTTACGCCAACCAACCTGCATGTATATACTTTTCCACATTGCCATCGGACCTATTTTCTTTTTAAATACCATTTGCAACCAACAGATTTTTTTTCCCTCAAGCGGGCCTGGCTTTCAAGTATCATTCTTTTCTAATGATGTCATTTCTTTTATTCATGGCTTCCAACCAAGAGTTTGAATCAGACATTCCAAATGCCTCTTTCACAGTCCTAGGCTCATCAGTGCTAGAAATTAAAGCATAGGCACAAGTAGAATCTAACAAACAAAACCCATACCTATCAGGTTTCTTTCTTTCGCGTGTTGACCTCCTCATAGAATTTTGAGAGTAGGGTTGATCTTCTTCTTCAAAACTCGAGAACTACTTGGGGCTCTCCTCCAAATTCAGGTACATTTTGAATTTTTAATTCCTCTTTATCTAGTGTGGGAGGAATTTCAACTACATCCTTTTTGTTTTTTGATTTTGTCTCTGATTGCAGATCCAAAGTAGAAGGCTTCAACTCACGAAAAATAACACTTTTGTATAGAACCTTCTACGTATCGAGTTCAAAGCTTGTATCCTTTTTATTCCAACACTATAACCAATAAAAAAACATTTAACAGCCTTGTTTTCCAATTTAGATCTTTTCTCATTCGACACATATGCATATGCCTCAGCCAAAAACACGAATATGTCTTAGAGAGGGACTTCTTTCTAAACCATGCTTCCAAAGGTGTTTTCTCAACAAAATTAGGAGAATGGTTTATTAAATAACATGTTACCTTTGCTTTTCGACCCGAACTTCTCTCAAGCTAACCTTTGCTTAGCATACTTAGGTGCTCTTTCCATCCAACGTCACGGTGAACCTTTCAACGCTCATTTTGTTGTGAAGTGTAGGGTGTAGTTTTATGTATTTTAATTCCATGATCTTTCACCGGTGCCTGAACTCATGGAACAAAACTCACTTGCCATTATGATCCTTAAATATTTTATTTTTCTTCCATTCTGATTTTTCACAAGGCTTTTAAATTCCTTAAAACGACTAAACACTTTTGATTTACTTTTCATAAAATAAACAAATGCCCTTCTTGAATAATCATCAATGAACGATACATAATATCTTGATTTAGACAAAGAAGGAACATTTAATGGACCAAAAACATCAGAATGAATGTAATCAAGTAAACCAGAAGATTTGTGAGGACTGGAGTAGAATGAAACATGGTGTTGTTTACCATATATTCAATGTTCTAAAATTTGGTCGAGGTTACAATCATCAGAACCATCCAACGGGTTTTAAACCTTTTTCTCCAATGTGGCCAAACCTATGATGCGAGGAGCATAGTATTTTCTCTTTGGAAGTTTAACTTCCATAGAGTTTGCACTATCAGGAACATTTTTCTCCTTTTCTCCATGAGTAGCCTTCTATGACTTTGCAGAGACACTATTGCATTGCACAACAAGTGCATCCAGCTTATACAAGGTACCAAGACTAGCACCCCTAGCTAGCACCATTGAGCCTCTAGTCATCTTGCAGCCATTTCCAAAGAATGAGACCTGCACTCCAACATCATTCAGCTTACTAACAAAAAGTAAATTTTGAGCCAGACCTGGTATATGCATTACATCATTGATTCCCTTCACTCTTCCATCAGGGAACTGAATTCTGACTCTTCCATGACCAACTATTTCCAGAGATGAATTGCTTTCTAAATACACCCTTCCACCATCGTATTTTTCATAATTAGTGAACCAGTCTTTATGAGATGTCATGTGGAAAGATGCTCCAGAAAATCAGCCAAACATCATTTGATGTCTGTGTAACCAAGGTTGCAATGAAAGCATCTGCATCACTCTGAGAAGAATCATTTTTGGAAGAATACTTCTTTTTTTTCTCCTCTTTACAATCCTTTCAGACATGACCAGGTTGCCCACAATTCCAGCACTTTACCTTGGACTTCTTACGAGGAGACTTTGATTTCCCCTCTTATTTGGATTTGGACTTCATGTCCTTCTTCTTGCCTTTTTCTTTCGATCAGCCTCTAACAGCAAGAGCCTCCTTCACCATCTTAGAAGATTTTATTCGCATCTCTTCTGATAACAAAGAAGCAACAATATCTTCCATCTTAAAAGAGGAAGTAGTACTCCCAATAGCCACCACCAAGTGATCCCATGAATCTGGAAAAGAACACAACAATAGCATACATCGATCTTCTTCATCAATCTTTACACGCACAAATGCTAACTAAGCAATCAACATGTTGAAAGCATTCAAATGATTAGCAACAGATGCTCCTTCCTACATTTTCAAAGAGTACAACTTCTTCCTCAAGAACAACTTATTCACTAAGGACTTGCCCTGATAAATAGCTCCCAGTCTTTTCCACAAAGAGGATGTTGTATTTTCTTCACGAACATTTAGAAGAACAAAATCTGCTAAACAGAGCCTTATCAACCCCTTTGATTTTTGATCTGCAAGGTCCCAATCCTCTTGCTTCATGCCTATAGGCTTTGTTCCAGACACATCAAGCCAAAGATCACGATCAACCAACAGATCTTCCATTTTGAGTTTCCACAACTCAAAATTACTACCATTGAATTTCTCAATTTCAATCTTTCCTGACGTGCTTGTCATCTTAATCTGTAATTCAAATTACCAGACTTCTACAAGAATCCCACTGAACAGAATTGACACAAAAAACCCAACGTACCCACAAGGATAACACAACTGGCCAGACTCTGATACCACTTGTAAGGAAAGCTTAGGTGCGGAACAAACTCTCCTAACGTCAAAACCTCAGGGAAGAATGCAGATATGACTTTAAATTTTTAATTACAGTCCAATAAGATGCACATGAAAAGAATAACAGAAAAGAGAAATGAACACATACACAATTGGACACTAGATTTACGTGGGAAAACCCTTACAGGAGAAAAACCCACCACATCAAGAAAATTCTCTTTGTATTATAGTAAACAAAATTACATACAGAGATCGAACTTCACTTTTTGATGTCAAATTAATAGCAGCAACATTTCCTTGATCAACCTTGTACAAAACATCACTATTACAATGCTCTTTGAATTGAATTCATTCACACTGATCAAATCATGTTCAGAATCGAACAACTCTATGCCATCGAACAGTTCACCATCGTCGACCATCGCAGAGCGTAATCCATTCTACTCACGGCCTATTCATTTTCCACAACAAAATAGTCGCAACTGTTCAACTGCAAACGGTTCACATTCTGCTTCTCTCATTGGCTCAGAACACACCACGTAGGATAGATGTTTGGTCAAAATGTTCAACTGTATCACATGTCGATGAGACACTAGACCGTGTCTCCCCGATGCCAAAATGCTCGATCACATAGCTATCAGCAAGACCAAAGGTATCGGCAACACCCTAAGAAGTCAAACCGATAACAAATCAAGTCTCCCTAATATCACAAGAAAACCAACTATCCATTGGAAAGAGTCTAGGAGATTTCATCGACAGTTAATGTCACTCTAATATGTCCATCAGTAGGACCAGCACCATCGGCAAGAGATCATACCGAATGCAAAACCATCGGCCAGACCCACTCTATCGGAAAGACATCTCACCGATGTCCACTGCAGAACCATCGGCAAGACCATCATTGTCGCTAAGACTTCACACCGATGTTCAACTCATGTAGCTCTATCGGTAAGACCATCGCTATCGGCGAGACATCATACTGAACACAAATCCATCAGTCAAGACAAACAATATCACTAATATTTCACACCGAATGCAAAACAGTCAGAGAGACCAACGCTATCAGCAAGAGCTCATACTGAATGCACCAGCCTGTCGGCAAGAGAAACATTCATCGGCAAGAGTTCTCATCGAAGGTATACCTGTCGGCGAGACCTCCACTGTCGCTTAGACTCTTATCGAGCCTTCATGTCTACCCGATGACATTCTTGTGTAAAACCATCTTCGAGACATACTCTATCAAAATGAGTCACTCTGAAGGTTCATGCCTCTCCCCGATGCCACTCGTCGCCAAGAGTCTCCCCGATAATCATCAAGAATCAACCCATCGGCAAGAGGTCTGCCCAGACGGAAAGAGATAGGAATTTCACAGCGATAGCCATGTCTTTCCAATGACTCCCGTCGGCAAGACAAAACCAAAGTCTCAGTGACTTTAATCTTTTTAACACAGTTGATGGTCGGTAAGACATTCTCTCACCGATTTTTCTTCAGTTTCATGTCCCGGAAGCTTGAGGCACATTTTCAGCGGCTGACTATGAGTCAACATGTAGTGTCGCAATTGGGTTGCAAATACTACTGCTAAACAAGATTTTTCTATGAATGTTTAGTTTATTTCATATCCGTTGAGAGTCCTGCTGGTGTAGTATATAGCTTGTTCTTTTCCTTCAAAATCCTCCTGTTCCAATAGATCTCCTAAAGATATGTCAGTTGTTGTAGACATCCAAATTTGGACACTTAATTTATCCAAATTTATCACTTTTCATCTAAACATCCTCTTATATGAGTTAATTAAGTAATATTACTATTATTTAATTAATATCTTTAATTCTGCCAAATCCTAAGGTATTTAATTAATAATTAAATACCTTACCCTCCTTAATCCCTTTTCATCAAATGAATTAAATAAATATTACATTTATTTAATTCCTCACATGTCATTTTCATCTAATCCTAATCCATCTCCTAATCTCTTCATTAAGGATGTGCACATGCCTAATCCTTGATTAGGATGTGTCACATCCTCCAACTTTTGCAAGTTGGCTTCTAATCCCACATTAACCCCTAATTATCCTCTAGTACTAATTAGTTAAACCCTAGTAGTACCTTGGTCAACTCCCCCCATCTCCCAAGGAATTTTTAATTCCTTTTATTCATTCATGTCTCTCTCCTCCCCATGTGAATTTTAATTCTGCATTTTGTCCTCCCAGGCTTTAGGGCCTTGGACTTGTCTGTCTCACATGTGACCAAGTCCACCTTTGGAGCCCACCTTTTTATCTTAGACTTTCACAGAATGTGAATTTTTTAATTCACACTTGTGCCCTCCTCAACCACCTCTCCTTTTTCCCATGGAGATTTTTGAGGAATTCCAAAAATTTTCAAATGTCATTTTCATTCTCACTTGGGGACAACAAATCCCTTTTTGAGGAAATCTTCACTCCCCAAGATGCTTGGAAGGTGCATGTCCTTCCTCCACCTCATGTACCTTTTGACAACTCACCTCCATCTCATATCACCTTGGCCACTTCACCCTCCACATGTCAAGATGTGAGGGCTTGTGGGTTCTCAACCCACCATAGCCCTTCATCTTGACCTTGTTAGATCAATCTTGACCCTTGAATTCTCTAGAGAATTCAAATTCTATAAATACCCCCTCCTCAAGGGCATTTTCAACACTTTGAATTTTCATAACTACATGCTGCTAATTTGCATCCTCAATCATTTGCCATCATTTAGCCATCTCTTTTAATCATTTTGCACATCTAATCTTGCATTTAGTCACTCAAGCAATCATCTAAGGAGCACACAAATCATTTAAGCAAGGAGCCAATCAAAGAAACATCAGCAGTAAGGAAGGTAAAATCGTTTGTATTTCAAATTAATTCATATTCCTTTTCGTTACATCACTTTAGGCTAATCTTGAGGTTTCCTTGTCTTTTATCATTCTTTTTTTAGTTAGTTTGCACATTAGAGTAGGATAAATTCTAAGGTATTGTTGCATATACAGTAACATGGTCTTTCTGTTGTGGGTGGCATGAGTATTGGAGGCAACACCAAATACTACTTTATCTGGTTAAATGTTGTTTCACATTCATGATCCCACTTGACTGAAACATTTTTATGAAGTAGATGGTTAAATGGGTGACTCTTGTCTGCCATTTGGGAGATAAATCTCCTAATGGATTGTAACCTGCCTTGTAGGGACTGTAATTGACTAATATTTTTAGGCAGCAGCATCTCCATTATTGCTTTAACCTTAGCTGGATCTACTTCAATACCCTTCTCTAACACTATTTAACCAAGGAGTTTTGTTGATGTTACCCCGAACACACATTTCTTTGGGTTCAATTTGACATTGAATCTTTCTAGTCTAGTGAAGATTTTATCAAGGATCTCTAGATGTCCTTCCCTAGTGTATGATTTTGCTAAGATGTCATCCACATAATCTTCCATGAAATTATGCATCATGTCATGGAAAATAGTGGTCATCGACTGCTGATATGTCGCACCTGCATTTTTTAATCCGAAGGGCATGACATTCCAACAAAATTTACCCCAAGGACAAGTGAATGTTGTCTTTTCCTGATCTTCAGGTGCTATTTTTATTTGATTATACCCTAAGAAGCCATCCATTATAGATAACATGGCATGTCCCGCTGTTAGATCCACAATTATGTCAATGCTGGGTAAAGGAAAATCATCCTTAGGGAATGCCTTGTTTAAATCTCTAAAATCTATGCATATTTTGATGCTATTATCAGGTTTTGATACTGGCACAATATTTGAGATCCATTCTGCATAATCTATGGACCTGATAAATCCTACATCCAACAATTTCTTCAACTTAGCTTTAACCATCAGAGCGATGTGGGGATGCATCTTTCTCAATTTTTGTTTGACTGGTTTAATTCCTTTTGGTAGTGATAGATGATGCATGAGGAGATGTGGATCCAATCCTAGCATATCAGAATAAGACCATGCAAAATTGATGTGTCGCTCCTCAAAGAATTTGATGAATGCAATTTTTTCTTGTTTTGTCATGGACTCTGCAGATGTAGGATCTTTGCCTTTTCAGTTGTTCCCAAATTTATAGATTATGTCAGTTCTACCAGTACTGGTGATCTACCATGGTAATGCTCTGGGAGGGTGTCAAATCTTCCATCCTTCAGCACCTCAGAAAGGTTTTCACTGTTAGATACATTCTTTATTTTATTTTTTTCAAAATCTAATGTTGCCTCAGAAAGGTTTTCACCATTAGATTTATTTTTCCTGTTGTCATTTTTGCAACTAGAAGATTTGGCACCCTCCCATTGTGAAGCATCGTTATGAGTGTTATGGATAGAACTCGTATCAGGTTCGTCACTACAAAGATAGTTTATGATGGCCTCATCATTTGAAAAGACCGGTAAATGAATAGGTTCGGTGGTTTCCCAGTCAATAAGTTTGAGATGTCTCAAGGGTAATAAGTCATCAGGTTGAGTAAGATCGACTGTTGTAAGTGGTCCAATAGCTAGGTGGTCAAAGTTGTTAGTAGGAAGGTCGAGGTCTATGATAGTACTTACCTCCAAGTTGTTTGTCTCACTCGATGTTTGATCATCCTCACTTGAGTCATTGATATTTGTGGATCCCATAACAAATGGTCTATTCCCTGAACTTTGTCCCTCCTCTCATAAGGGTGTATATACTTGAATGACATCAATTTTTTTGTCAATGTATGATGTAGCAGATAAATGATCCCATTCATACTCGTTGGAATCTGTGTCAGAACCATCTCTCATTTGTAGAATCCTTTCTACCACTTTTTGAGTTACTTCCTCTTTTGTTTCCCCCGTGTAGACTAATCCTATTTTGTCTTTAGGCTGCAGTGTTAGAGGTTGAATAGGTTCTATAATATTATCCTTTCTCTTGCCAATTGGTCCTTGGCCTTCATAGCCCATTTTCTCAAAAATAGCCTTCCCTTTTCCATACTGATCTGTTTTGATGCCGATACTTGCTCAAGTGGAAGCTTCTTCATCCTTGTATAGCCAATTGAGAATGGCTTTGTCTTCTGACTCATCTTCGAGGGTACCTGCTTTAACAAATCTTTCATTAAGATTTGTGATTGGTTGTGATGAACATGGTGTATTTGATGTGGGTTGTCCATATGATTTTGGTGACGGTAGCAATTGTGATAGACACAAAGATTGTTCAAGAGAATATTCTCCTAAGCCTTTGTCCTTCAACTGGATCTTGTTTGCAAATTTTTGTGCTAACTTGTTTATAGGACCTTCAGTTTTTGATAAAGTTGTGTCTGCAACAGTTATTTCTTTCGCCTGATCCTTCTTCTCAACCCATTTAGATATGAAATTGGGTTGCCTTTCACTACTAGATGAAGTGGAAGTGTTAACTTCTCTATTGTGGGGTACCAGACTGTCTTGATTTGCTTTTAGCATGTTGCAAGTCTGTGGATTATTGTTGTCAGCTGATATTGTAACTTCCTATCCGTTGACTGGAAATTTGAAACATTGATGGTATGTTGAGGGTACCGCTTGCATTTCATGGATCCATGGATGACCCAAGAGTATGTTATATGTTAGATCCTTGTCTAATACTTGACAAAAAATGTTTTTGACAATCGGTCCTACTTCAATTGGAAGTACAATCAGCCCCTTTGAAGACCTTTCCTCTTCATCATATGCCTTTATTGTTATCTTTCTTCTGGCGTCAATGGCATTGTCAGAATAGCCTAGTGCATGAATTAGTTGCAAAGTACAAATATTTAATCCAGCTCTGCCATCTATTCAGACACGCTTGACACGGTGTTTATGGATTAGAACTTCTATATGCAAGGTTGCATTGTGTGGGTGATTTAATGACACATCATCTTGTTCAAAGAATGACAGACAATGAGGTGTGGTAAGATGTCCCACCATGGCTAGGAATTGACAAACATCCAAATTATTGGGCACGGTTGTAGCTATTAGAGCTTGTTCCAGAACTTCTTTATGTGATGGTGAAATTTTGAGAAGTTCCAGAATGGATATTTGTGCAGGTATCTTTTGTAATTGGTCCATGATGTTGTATTGATGCAATGGGGGAGTAGTATTTTTAGATGAGACTCCTTTTAGTACCACTTTGGACTGCCCCACTTGTTGTTACATTAACTGGTTGATTGTCTTATGTTTCCCTGATCTTTAGGACATTGATTTGGTTGTCAGATGTGTTTGTGTTTGGTATCATGTTCAGGGATTCAATTTCATTGATGTTTGTGTCATCTGATTGATTATCAATGTCATTTTTCTCAACCTCTGAAAGGCAATGAATGGTGGTGTCATAGACATAGTTTATACTTTTTCCTTTACCATTTGAAGAAGACTCCCCTTTTTCGTAGTTGGGTAATGGATTGGTAAATGCACTGTGATCATTGTTTGTTTGAATCCCTTCAACAAACACCTTCTTTGCCTCAATCAAGTCTTGTATCAAATGTTTTAATTGAATACAGTCATTTTTTTTATGTCCCTTATTTTTATGAAAGTTGCAATAATCGGCATCGTTCCACCAGGATGGTTTTACCTTTGGCTCCCAATTTCGGGCTTCTGGTAAAGTGATAAGTTTTTTTGCAATGAGCTCTCTCATTGTTGATTCCAAATTTTGTCCTAATGGGGTAAATCTTCGTCGATTGGATTGTCTTTGATATGACGGTCAAGATTCCCCATTGTTGGTGTTATTGTTTTGAGTAGTGCTTTGATTGTTGTTTTGGTTTTCATTTTGATTTGTTTTGACAATTGTTGTTGTTAAATTGAATACTTGGTTTTGTATTGTCAGTTGTAGCATCAGTGCTTCCAGTATTTCTATTTTTTTGCCAAAATTTTGGCTTGTCGTTGTTTCCATAGTGATTTGTGTTGTTTGGTGTATCATTGTAGTGTTTAATCACTCCTCATTTGACTAGGGCTTCTTCAATTTTAAGCCCATTTTTTATCACTTTTTTGAATGTTGGGGGACATTGCAAGTCAAGTTTATAACTCATCTGATCATTTAAGTTGTCAATAAATAATTTAATTTTCTCCTCTTCAGGTATAGATCGAGGATATCTAGTGAACAATTTTCTCCAACATTGTAAGAATGATAGGAATGTCTCACAGTTTTTTTGTTTCGGGTTATACAAATATTTTATGGTTACGTCGTGTTGTATGTTGAAGGAGAATTGGGAACTGAATTTGTTGACCAGCTCTTCAAAGGATCGAATCCCTGGCTATAACTTGGAGAACCATTCCATACAATGGGGTCCCAAACTCTTAGGAAATAACCTCATGAGGTAAGTATCTTCTTGTGGAAACTTGAGGCTCATTGTTCTGAATTCCCTTACATGGTCAATCAGGTCCGATTTACCAGTGTATTTATCATATTTAGGAAATTCACAGTGTCTTGGGAAAGGTAACATATCCACACTCGGATGAAAAGGGTAAGGAAAAATGTCCTGTAATAAGTATTTCTTGGTGGTTCTCGTTTACATACACTGAATCTGTTGTAGATTTTGCATTTGAACTGTTAAAGAAACCACTTGATCTGTGTCCTGGGTGTGGTTTGGTTTTGTTTCATTTTTCCTAGGTGTTTCCTTCAACCGATTGATGACGAAATCTTTTGGAAGTTTGGCACCTAACTCTACTAACATCAAGAGATATTTCTCCATGTCTTGTTCTAAGACCTTTTCCATAAATTTATGAAAATTTGGGTCTTGTTGGGTGTGTTGTATATCTTCTTATGTTATTTCATTGCTTTCATGTTGTTTGAATCAGTAAAAGGGGTTTTTCTTCAGTCATGTTTGGATTTTCAATTTCTTTCTCTCTATTTTTTTGTCTTTGCAACCTTGTCAAGATTGGCATACAAATTTTTGGTTGTTTTCACTAAACTTGGATCTTTTGTGTTTGTGATTAGTGTCAATTTGATTTTAACGAAGCCAAATAGAATGATGTTTTCTATTGATGAGCCTAAGTTGAAAATCCGATTACCAAGTTTTGTTTTGTGATAGTAGGATGTTAGAATCCTAATGAGGAAACTTGACTCAATAATCTAGATTTGTTTTGATAATTTGACACTTTGTATTTTGTAAGATTTGGGTTTATGTTTGAAAACAAATTGACTTGTAAAAACCTACCTTGTTTCACGTTTTTAGGACACTGTTTGAACTGTGAAATGTTTCTGACTGGTAAAAACCTGAGTTTTTTATGGTAACTGATCTGTCAGACATTTCTGAAAGGTCTCTATTTTTTCAGTTCTATGGAAGTGCTAAAATAGAAGGTAGAAGCGTTGAAATAGAACATAGAAGCACTAAAAGGTCTGGTAAAAGCATTGTCCAATAGAGCAAAAGTGCTTAAACAAACCGCAGAAGCGCTATAAGACTGGTCGACACTGGTAATATTTGATACTAACATAAGCACTGAAACAAATGGCAGAAGCATTGTTTTTCACTGTGAATGCGCTAAAAGATAGTGCAGAATCGCTAGAACAGAGTGTAGAAGCGCTATGACACTACAATTTGTTTTGCTATTAACATAAGCGTTGAAACATATGGTAGAAGCGTTGTTTTTTACCGTGGAAGCACTAAAAGAATGCGTAGAAGTGATATAGCATATGGTAGAAGTGTTGTTTTTGGGACCACAATGTTTAATTTTTCTTGTCTGAGAAGAGACTGACTTTTTGTGGTGCAATTTTCTAGATTTTTCAGTATTTTGGCAGAATATTTTCATTGGTAATTCTCTGATTTTGGATGACAAACCTAAAGTAAGTTTTGTTTATTGTAAGAACTGATCTGGTCTATCGGAGTATTCTATGGCAAGTTGCAGAATGGAAGATTGACGAATAGGTTGACTACAGTTAGGTTCCTGTGAAAGAGCTCTTCTATAATAATAGGCTTGTGAATACAAGGGCTCTAAAGCATTATCGTTAGTGTAACCTCTAGCGAAATCTATGGATGAAGGTCCTATGGTGAAGAAAAATCTTCCTACTTTGATACAAGAAACGTCTTCTTTTCAGAAGATTTCTGTAACTAAGTGGTTTCTTGGGTTTTCTAATTCTCTTGGCAAGAGATTTCTTGACAAAATTTGTAGTTTTCCAATCCCTAATCATGTATTTCCTAGTTTTATTTTGTCCAAGTTGTATTTTTCAGGATGATCTTTTATCTAGATTTTAATGATTTTGAAATACACAGCAATCAAATGTAGACAGTTGTTTTTTTAAGAGCTATAATCTAAACAAATAGTGTATGTTCAAGGATCAAATAGATCCTTCTTGATTTCCACAGGTTTATTGACAAACAGACACTTCAGATAGACTCACTCTTAAGGACAAGTAGGTCATCGTTATACTCAATCATCCCACAGCTTAAAATTGTGTCGACTCACACAGTCGTGTCACCCCCTAGAGGGCGCCCGTGTTTTTTGTCTTTTCCAAGCGTGTACTCAAGGTTAGATTTCTCAATCCCCTAGGCAAATGGTCCTTGTAAATTATATGGTGAGTGTCTTGGGGGTAGATTCTTCCCTTCCCCAGCACTGTTGAGTATTACAATGTTCAGAAACTAACTCAAATGGATACTACACTATGGTTCTTAGAAAGGGTTTATGTTCAGAGCGGCAATAATAAACTCCCTCAAGAGACCTCCCAACCCTTAGAACAAAGGCTTTGGGGATGGTTATCTTGCACACTTCTGGTAAATGAGGATTTATCCAAATTTACTTTTGTTTTTGTTGGAATATGTGCCTAAATCATCACAGGCTGAAACCTCTCCTGGAGCAGAGTCGGTATGACATCCATCATGTCTGGCCGACTAGCAGCTTTGATATATTGTGGTTTGTTCAAGTCGTTGTGACCTAGCTTCTGTCTCACCAAACGTTCCTATCGTTGTGACAAGGTGCAATCATTGTAACCTCTCACCGCATGAAGGATCTTTGGCCGACAGGCCATTCAATCGGGCGTCGGGGAGAGTCTTGGTTGTTCACTATGAGCTCTCAGCGATATGGAAGTCTTGCCGACGGGGACACACTTGGGATCATCGGGGAAGCACTAAGGGTTCGCTAAGAACTCTTAGCGATTGATAAGTTTCTCACCGACAATATGTTACATGTTATAGTCTTCGGCGTATCCTGTGGTCTATCGGTAAGAAGTCTTACCGATGTATAAATGTCTCACCGACAGTGTTTTATGTTGGAGCCTTCGGGGTAGTCTTGGTGACTGATGATAGCTTCAGGGTGACAATAAAGATCTCGAGAAGATGTCTCAGCGATAAGCTTTTGTCTTGCCGACTATGACTTGGTGCTCGGTATGACTTGTGTGTATTCGGCATAACGTCTTGGCGAAGGTGATAGGTCTTGCCGATAGTTGTATGCTTTCGGTGTAACCTGATGTTGCTCGATGAAACCTCTTGGCGAGCGGTAAGTCTTGCCACTAGGGATGTTGAGATTGCTATGACTTTGAATATCGATATGTGGTCTCACCGAAGAGTGATAGTCTTGTCGAATGGAAAAATCAAGGCTGTGTGACTTTGAGGATTTGGTATAACGTCCTAGCGAAAGCGATATGTCTTGGCCACATGGCGAAAGCTGAGTGATAGTCTTCTGAACTCAATGTAACATCTTAGCGAAAAGGAAAACTCTTGCCGATATCGATATGAAGGTTATGTGGCATCGGCGAGACACTGTTAGTGTCTCACCAAGATGCCAACGCAGTGTGAATTCTCTTGACCGTTGTTTGACTACCCTATGTGGTAGCTCGTGGACCAATCATAGGAAGCGAAGTTCAAACGGTTGGTTGTTGGATTTTTTAGTAGTTGCGATGGAACTAAACGGTCTACAAGGAAAAATCTACACCAGAATGGAACAATGATAAGGATGCTAAGCTAGAGATTTTTGTTGTGTGATCTTCAACCGATTCAGAGAGAGCCTGTTAAAGAAAAAATGTAAATACGTATGCATTGAACGTTCTGTACAGTGAGAGAGAGAGAGAGTGTTGGTAAGAGTACAGAGAGAGCCAGAGAGAGAATGATATTGAGAGGACCGAGTGGCTGGCCGAAAGGCCGAAGCCATGAGGTCGAAGCAGAGGATTGAAAGGTAGAGTCAAGCTATTGGAATCTCTCCTGATCATGAATCATGATTGATCTCTCTCTTGTTGATCTGCACTAAATACTATGTGAGGGTATTGTAATAGTGCGAAGATTGTGTGGTCTGATGGTTTGATCAGTTGCTACCAGTTGTATCTAGAATGAACAAGATGAATCCCTGAAGAGGCTATGAGCCTGAATTTGTATTGTAATCGTTATGTTGCTGAATAATACAATGGCTTGATCTTTGGAGTGTGGGGTTTTTTATTTGAGAGGATTTTCCCCACGTAAATATTTGTGTTCTGTTTTTTGTCTTATCTTTCATCTGTGTTGATTCTGTTTCTAGAATCTATCAGTGCTTGCTGTTGAATTTACATGTGATTCTCTCATAAGGATTAATGTGGAAATTAATTGTGTCTGTTTCTGCTTTAGGACATAGTTGTACGTGTCTTTGAAGTAATTAATCAAAATTAAAGTTACTAAAGGCACTACTGTTTGGAGTTTTTCATTAGATGTGCTCCCTAGATTTCCTTACAAGTGGTATCAGAGCCTTGTTCTGGTTGTTGGTTCTGGATATTTCTCCTGTGAAGATTTCTCAGTTTGTTCGGCTAGAGGAAATTTGGAGGAATGGACTGATGTATTGATCCTTTGTTGAGTGGAAGCCTTGTGGTATTCTAAGACAACATGCAGCCTAAAGGATGGTCAAGATGGAAAAAGGAGTTGATCATGCTGTGATCTGTGTCTCCTGGTTGGGAGAGGTATAACCTTGGAGTATGAGGTGGTTTTCTTTGCTCTGTGGCTGTGTAGTAGTAAAGCTTTCATATTGGGTGTCTGTGTGTCAGGCTCTTGGGTGATATGGAGAATCCTAGGTTGTTTCTCAGTCATGGAAGAGAGTGCTTATGCTAGGTGGTGTTTCCTGGTGTTGGAAGGAATGGTTTCCTGTTAACCTCGAATGCTTGAAGGCTATGGAGTTAATCATTTAGATGATTTGCAAGCTTATGAAATAGCCTTTCTTTCTTCTCGGATGCATATACATGTTGGTGGTTTAGTTTTGGCCTGAAAAGGGCCTGGATTCTCTTGAACTGTTGTTTTCTTTCTAAGGATGTTTTGTACTTGCATGGCTCTGTGGTTTTGCAGGTTTTACATGGTTAAGCAAAACTTGTGACCATGTGGAGTTGTTGTTAAGCTATTGTCTAGACAGTGGCCTTTTGGGGTGTTGTTGGATGAGATAGTTGCAGGTCTGCATGCATGCTTGGTGCATGGTCTTGAGGAGGTATGACTCTTTCTCTGCATGGGAGTGTTGGTAAGTGTTTTGTCACTCAGCATTCTTTTGGTAATGCTTGAGGGTTCCTTGATTATGGTGCTCGTTGTGGACATGATTGGAAAATCAAATCTGGTGTGATCTGATGTTTGAGTCATGGTGTCTATGTGGATATTCTCTTTGAAATCTCAATGTTGCAGTTTCCAATGTGATGATGGGTTTGCATGTTCGATGATTATGAACTACGAGTTATACGGTTTGATGGATTAGCTACCCATTGGTTGTAGTGAGATAACTTGGATGTGGACTATCTTTATCCATGAGGTTTGATTCATTGTTGGTGCAGACTTGTTAGTTGGCCTTGTCGTTGGCCACTTGTGCATTGGTGTGATTATTTTGAGATGAGAGGATGGATACTATTTGAGTACCTGAATAGTCGGTTATGGGAACCTGTAGCAGATTAGTCATGATGCTTGGACAGTTCGGGTGTCACGTTTCAGTGGGAGCTCTAGCAGTGGCTATGGATTCATCACATGGTGGTGAATGGTCTTCTTTAGTGTTGCAGAAGGGTTTCTTTCATTTTTGCATGGACATTACTAGAAGATGTGCAACATCTTGGATCCATGGAGGACACTTGGAGTCTTTGGCGAAGGTGTTGATGGAGCTTGACAGGTGATGTTGGTTTTGAGTCTGTTTGCTTTATGTCATGGTATACTCTTTGTGCACTGGAGTTTTGGCATTGTGCATTGTACTTAAGACAATGGAGAAGTCACTTGAAGCATGGGATCTCCTAAGGGGATGTGTAGATCATGGTGTCATGATAAGTTCCTAATTCAGATGATTGGAGCTTTGACAGTGGTCTAGTAATTCTTTGTGTATTGGGTGCTTTGATTATTTGCTTGATACTTCATGTTAGTGCAGTAATGCAGTTGAAGTTTAGCATGAGATGATCGGTTTCTAGTACTCATGGATACATGAAGAATAAGGTGAGGCTATCTTTCTCTTATGAGAAAAAGTGTTGCTGCTTGTTATTCTTGGTGAAGTTTTCAGCAGAAAGTCTGAGAATCCTACACCTTGGTTGAATGTGAGTTCAACAGAGACCAATGAGGAGATTGCTCTTTGATTAGTCATGAAGATTTGTATATCCTGAAGGAGTATTCTCGTTCCCACTCTTGGTCTACTCGGCAGTCTATCTAAAAGGTATTTGGCCCTTTATATCCTTCAGATGTGTTTTGTTAAGTTCACTTTCATGATATGGATCTTGAATTACTGTTTAACATTTGGTTCTGGAAGATTCATAGTGGAAGTTGTACAGTTTGTTTTATCTTCTTGAGCTTTTGTATTATGTCATTTACTGATGAGAATTGGTAGGAGATGATACACAGGCTTATTTCCTGAAATGGGAAATGAAGTAGATTGATCTTCTTTGAGAGGCTTACATCCATGTTGATTACATGATATTAGAAGTTGGTTTGATCTTGGTGATTGAATGGTTGGATGTTGTTAAGGTTTTTTCTTTTGGGATGGGAAGGAGATCATTCTTGACACAGCTGGCTGTTAGAAGTGCATGTAGGAAGATGTTCTATAGGAAGATGATGTGCAGAGTTTCTCTCTGTGGCCATGAAGGTTTGTGGTGAGAGAAATGTTTCTTGTGATAGGTTGTTGCAGGTTGTGCATATCACTGTGGATATTTCCTTGGTACTACATGTTTACATTTCCTATGTGTTGTTATTGGTAGACTTTTGGTGCCTTTGATCTTTCACATCTAGATTACTCAGGCAGTGGGAGTTCCTGTATGTGTCTTGTCTTCTTCGACTGGTTGACACTGGAACTTGTATTTGTTGTTAATGGATTGGCAGAAGTTTACTAATGGTGATACCTTCTAGGTATGTGAGATTGGATGGTATAGCACGAGTTGTGAGTGCTATTTTCAGTCGCGTGGGTTTATCAGTTGGATGGAAGCAGTCAGTCTGATTGTTGTTCTAACTGGTGTTGTTTATCTTATTTTTGGAGAATGACTTCATGGTTGTGCTCTATTTGAAGCTTTGAAGTTGATATTGCTTCTGTATAGCATTTTGAGCACAGTGAAGTGGTAGTAGTATCTTGTTGAAGATGTCACTAGGATCTTTTGCTTGTGTTCGTTGGATTGGTGCTTATTCACCTTGGCGATATATCTTTCTTCCACACGTGGAAGATGACAGGATTGATGCTTGAATGGTGGACATCTTGGATGTTGGAGCACAATTATTGATGGAGCATGAGAGCATGTTGTGATCTATGTGGTTTCCTGAAGGCTGTGATCGGTTGCTTTGTTGACGTTTAGTTGCAGTTGGATGCCTGGTCTTTGTTGCAGATTGTCTGGTGGACTGTTATCTGTTGAATCATGTTGATTGGGTGTCTTGAGTATTGTAGGGTTTGGACTGATGGAGCTAGTGTGATATTAGTTCCTGGTTGCTTTGGAGGTGCCTGTGTGATCTTCGTCAAGTGGGAGATTGTTGGAATATGTGCCTAAATCATCACAGGCTAAGACCTCTCCTGGAGCAGAGTCAGTATGACATCCATCATGTCTGGCCGACTAGCAGCTTTGATATATTGTGGTTTGTTCAGGTTGTTGGACCTAGCTTCTGTCTCACCAAACGTTCTTATCGTTGTGACAAGGTGCAGTCATTGTAACCTCTCACCGCATGAAGGATCTTTGGTCGACAGGCCATTCAATCGGGCGTCGGGGAGAGTCTTGGTTGTTTGCTATGAGCTCTCAGCAATATGGAAGTCTTGCCGATGGGGACACACTTGGAATCATCAAGGAAGCACTAAGGGTTCGCTAAGAACTCTTAGCAATTGATAAGTGTCTCACCGACAATATGTTACATGTTATAGTCTTCAGCGTATCCTGTGGTCTATTGGTAAGAAGTCTTACCGATGTATAAATGTCTCACCGACAGTGTTTTATGTTGGAGCCTTCGGGGTAGTCTTGGTGACTAATGATAGCTTCGGGGTGACAATAAAGATCTCGAGAAGATGTCTCAGCGATAAGCTTTTGTCTTGCCGACTATGACTTGGTGCTCGGTATGACTTGTGTGTATTCGGCATAACATCTTGGCGAAGGTGATAGGTCTTTCCGATAGTTGTATGCTTTCAGTTTAACCTAATGTTGCTCGATGAAACCTCTTGGCGAGTGGTAAGTCTTGTCGATAGGGATGTTGAGATCGCTATGACTTTGAATATCGGTATGTGGTCTCACCGAAGAGCGGTAGTCTTGTCGAATGGAAAACTCACGGTTGTGTGACTTTGAAGATTCGGTATAACATCCTAGTAAAAGCGATATGTCTTGGCGACATGGTGAAAGTTGAGCGATAGTCTTTTGAACTCGATGTAACATCTTGGCGAAAAGGAAAACTCTTGCCGATATCGATATGAAGGTTATGTTGCATCGGTGAGACAATGTTAGTGTCTCACCGAGATGGCAACACAGTGTGAATTCTCTTGACCGTTGTTTGACTACCCTATGTGGTAGCTCGTGGACCAATCAGAGGAAGCGAAGTTCAAATGGTTGGCTGTTGGATTTTTGCAGCAGTTGCGATGGAACTGAATGGTCTACAAGGAAAAATCTACACCATAATGGAACGGCGATAAGGATGTTGAGCTGGAGATTGTTGTTGTGTGATCTTCAACCGATTCACAGAGATCCTGTTAAAGAACGAATGTAAATACGTATGCATTGAACGTTTTGTACAGTGAGAGAGAGAGAGTGTTGGTAAGAGTACAGAGAGAGCCAGAGAGAGAACAATATTGAGAGGACCGAGTGGTTGGCCGAAAGGCCGAAGCCACGAGGTCGAAGCAGAGGATTAAGAGGTAGAGTCAAGCTGTTGGAATCTCTCTTGATCATGAATCATGATTGATCTCTCTCTTGTTGATCTGCACTAAATACTGTATGAGGGTATTGTAACAGTGCGAAGATTGTGTGGTCTGATGGTTTGATTAGTTGCTACCAGTTGTATCCAGAATGAACAAGATGAATCTCTGAAGAGGCTATGAGCCTGAATTTTTATTGTAACCATTTTGTTGTTGAATAATACAATGGCTTGATCTTTGGAGTGTGGGGTTTTTTATTTGAGAGGATTTTCCCTACGTAAATCTTTGTGTTCTATTTTTTGTCTTATCTTTCATCTGTGTTGATTCTGTTTCTAGAATCTGTCAGTTCTTGTTGTTGAATTTACATGTGATTCTCTCAGAAGGATTAATGTGGAAATTGATTGTGTTTGTTTCTGCTTTAGGACATAGTTGTACATGTCTTTGAAGTAATTAATTGAAATTAAAGTTACTGAAGGCACTATTGTTTGGAGTTTTTCATTAGTGCGCTCCCTAGATTTCCTTATAGTTTTATAGTGGGTTGGAAAACCTAGCTTTGGTTGTTCCCACTCAGGTCATTCCCGTAGGGTGAGTACTTTTTCCTAATATGACAGACCTTCTAAAGGTTGTAATAAAGTTGGAAATGCATAAAGTAAAGGATGAGTCTGGTGTTTTGATCACCCAGTTAAGGGGAGAGAATATGCCTATCACCACACAAACACAGAAATCAACTTGTTCAATTTTAGAGCCCAAATGACAATTTTCTATCTATGTGAAGATGTTGCTTCACAAAAAGACATGGTGTTCATTTTTTATCCCAAATTGAAATGTTTGGTGACTTCCCTAGATTGATAAATTTTAAACCAAATTGAAGAAGTGACTATCCTAGGATTGATAAATTTTAAACCAATTGAAGAAATGAAGTTACTGGTTGCGGTCGCGTCGGATCCAGATAACAATTTACACAGAAGCATTATAGACAACATAAGGGCTATAGAAATAGATAGATGCGCTATAGAAAATGTCGAAAACGCTAAAAGATTCATCAGAAGCATTATAGAATTTGGCGGAAGCGCTAAAACAGATGTTGAAGGTGAACAATCAGATTGTGTTGGAAGCCTTTTGATCGGAGCACTAAAACAGTCCTTCAAAGCGCTATAGTTTTCTTTAGAAGCGCTAAAATAGGCAAAAGCACTATAGTTTGTGTCAGAAGCGCTATAGAATCTTCCGATCACACTAAAAGAATCACACTAAATTCCTGTACGAAAATTTTCAAAAAAAATTGTTAAAAACATGGGGTTAGGCCCCACGGTGGGTGCCAAAATGTAAGTGTGAGTAAGTAAATAAGTAAATAATTGAAACACTTCTTAATGAAACATTATATCAAGATTAACCATGAATTAAACTAATTTAAAGCACAAAGAACTTGAAAGCGTCTCATTGCCTCATATCTCCAAAGATTTATCAAGTAACGGAAGGCTCTCAGATTGGGTAAGCAATATGACTATTTAAAATGCCAATTCAGAGGATGGAGTGATGCTAAATGCAATGATCTAATGACTGATAATGAAAACTAAATGATATGATGCTACTGTAAACTATTCTGATATGAAAATTGATGGATGAAAGCTACAGTAAAAACTAAGATGTTGTGATATGAAATTCTACTGATGTTATTGCTTCTAATTCTACTGATGCTATGATTGCTTGATTGCTTGATTTCTATTCCTGCAGAGTAAGTTTGCATAAAACTGGGATCCATTCTTTGCTTCAGAAGGTTGTATATATAGATTTACGGCAACAGATTTGCACAAGGGTAGCACAGCAGAGGTCTGGATTCAATCTTGAGAATTGAATGGTGAGAGATTGAGAAGCTGGAGTTGATCATGGAAATGGTTTCTCCCCATGAAAACATCAAGCAAGATGATAGGAAAGATCAGAGGAAGAAGATTGAGAGGATTTCCTACAAGTTTGTCCCTGAAGCTTTCCCGTGAATGCGAGTTGAATTAATTAGATTTGAAAAATCTAATTTTATTGGTGAGTGAATAGAGGAATATTGATTTATGCCTTTATTTGAATATTTTTGATTTATTCAATTTAGCAAAATAGGAAGATTTTAATTAAATAAAACAAATATTTGATATTTGCTTATTTAATAAAGAGGAATATGATAATTAAATAAATCTTTAGGATATCTTTATTTAATTAAGAGGAAATATGATAAGATAATTAAATTACACAAATTATTGAAGTTGTGTATTTAATTTAAGATAGAATTAATAGATAAAGTATAGAAGAAATAATAATGATAATAATTAAATAAAACAAAGTATTTAATTTTGTTTATTTAATTAAGAGGAAAATAATATGATAAAATAGAAGAATTAATAGTGAACTTAATACAAGTAAATATTTCTATTTATTTACTAAGTAGATGAATTTAGGATTAATTAATCAAATAAATCATATTTAATTAATTATATTCTCTAGACCATTTTTAGGTGTATTCAATACCAACTACCAATAAGTTACACTAAAAGATACAACTATAAATTCATAATGTCCATACCTAGTTTGAAAATTTATTTTAGGAATATCTTCATCTTTGATTCTTAATTGGCGGTATTCTAATTGAAGACCATTTTTGAAAATATTGTTCCTCCTTTCATATGAATAAAAAAGAATTGGATACAAGGCAATCGATATCTATTCTTCACCATTATTTTATTCAACATTTAGTAATCTATGCATAACCTTAGGGTTCCATCCTTCTTTTTGATAAAAATATTTGTGCTCCCTAAGGTGATATGCTTGGTTTAATTAATTGTTTTCCTAATATTTCTTCTAGTTATTATTTTATAAGGATTCTTAGACACAGGTTTAGATCCTACCAATTTAGAATGTAGTCAAAATTCCTTTTAGAATGTAGTCCTACCAATTTATTTGGAAAAATATCCTTAAATTATTGAAGGAAGGGAGAGTTATCAAAATTTGATTTATTAAATTTATTTCTCATCTAATTTATCCATATACATTTGGGCTCATTTACTCATTTCGTTTGTTAGTTACATTGTGTATATAATTTTGAAATTTATAGGATTTCCATTTATTACATCATTCAACCCTTTGGATGTTCACTTTTTATTTTAACTTAATAATTTGAATTGAAGTGCTTTGTTATTTAGATTTTTAAGTTTATCTTTACCTTGTATAAAGGAGGGGATTCGCTACTCTCGAGTCTCTAGGACAAGGAAGAGTCTACAGGGAGTGAATAGCCCTCAATTACCTCAAAGTACAAGCTCAAGTGATAAAGTATGGAATATAGAATATTGCAATAACTTATTGAATGAAATGTTAAGCTAGAATGAAAAACTCCAAATTAATAGAATCTAGTAAAGAATTACAGAATATAGATTACAAAAATAGAAAGATCAAGACTTACAATTTTTTCCCCCAAAAGGATAGAGTTGTGGCCAATGGATGATAGTGCGTCACAAGGACATATGTACCTTGCGTTGTCGTCCATGTCAAATTAGGAGGTAAAAGCCTAAAATATGCAAGTACCCAACTCTTCAAATCCGAAAACATGCACACAAAAGGATGAGGAAAAATTTTGGGGTTGTTTTAGGGCTTGTTCATGGGGTCATTGTAATCCTCATCATTTAATTTATCAATCCAAGGTAGTGTCCATGGTTGTCTGCAAGAGAGAAAGTAGAAAACTTGCTTGATAGCCATGGACACCACCTTGGATTGATAAATTAAATGATGAGGATTACAATGACCCTATCATTTTTGGCATCGTTGTCGAGGATACGTGTCATTAGGGAAGGGGGAAAATTAGTTTGGCAACCTTTTAGATTTAGAAGTTCCTCAAGAAAAATTCATCTCTCAAACCCCCCCCCCCCAAAATACTAGCTCTAAAGAGAAACCCCCCAATCTATTTCAAAATATCCTTAGTTGGAGGACCATAACTCCAAATCCTAACAAAGGATATTTCTTTAAGGAAAGAATTGATGGATTATTGCTTGCAAGAGGTGCATAATACAATGAAGAGATCTTATCTTCATTACAAAAGCTTACAAAGAAGAGACTTATTTGGAGACCTTCAAAATCCAAGAATAGCTGCCCAGTCATATTTTTGAAGTCAATGGAGGGTTGTCCAATCAAAGATTTGAAGAGCAAGGAGTTGTTTCTAGTCATGCATGCAACAAATCAGAAGGAAGGATTGCAAGATCTCTCCAATCATCCCATGTATTTGCTAGAATCAGAAATCATGAAGAAGGTTTCCACTAAAAAGGAAGGTGAAGCATTGAGTTCCAAAAATTTTGTCATCTTCTTTTCATTCTTTTCTCTAAAAAAATTCAACACATGGAAACATACTTTGAGAAAGGGAAGATATTTTTCAGAACCAATTAATGGTTGTGTAATCTCTCTACATCATTAAGTAGAGTAGGTTAAGGTGGATTTTATTTTTGCAAATAAGTGTTTTGTACATGTTATTTCCTCTTCTCTTAGGCTGTAAACATGTAATTTTCTATGCAAGTTGTTGCTCTAAAAACTTGTAGCAGATATTTTGGCATTATGGATAACTGGTTAGTGCAGAAAAATAATGATGAAGCAATCTGAGTTGGCATTCAATGTAAAAGATCAGGTTTCAGCTCTCAAAAGTTGAAGAATTTTTTTGCATGCAACATGGAGAAAGTGAACTACAACTCATGCATGATGGTTGCATGGAAAACTAAGATAAAATCAGGTATTTTATTATTTTACTCTTATTCAACTTAAATTTCTTTCATTTTAATCAATCCACTCAAAAACAAAAAAAAAAAGAAAAAAGAAAAAAAAACATCTAAAAGCAGTTCTAAGATTTAAGGAGCAATTTGAACCTATCTAGAGCTATTTTGGAACTGTTCTGGAGCTTTCAGGAGCTTTCAGGAGCTGAACAAAGCAACTACTAAAAAAATAAATTTATTTAATTTGAAGGCTCATTATGAGTTGCAAAGGGACCTGCAACATTTTAGGTGTGGGGGAAATGATGAGACCATAAATTGTCTCATATTTTATCAAATAAAATCATCTATTTCTTCCTAATGCATTAGTGTTAAAATGGATTTGAGTAATGATTGAAATTTCTTTAGTTGTTTAAGGTAGAATGTAAAGCGAATATTTGATTTATTTTTAGTAATTAAATGTGATCCAAATTTCCTCTAATATGTCTCCATGAAGTGTTTAAGATGATATAATACAAATAAATGAGTTATTAAATAACTCATGGTAAGAAGAAGCTTCATAGACACTTGCAGCAGAGAGCTCTAGACACTTGAAGCAGTTAACTCCTAAAAGCTTCAGAAGGCTTTGAATAAATAATGAGAAGATAGAGAATACTCCCAACACACTCCTACATTCATGCAAAACCATGGAGCATCATTCAATCCTAAATTAATGGGATGAGTATTTGTTTCATGTTGAGCTTTAAGATCTCTCACAGTTATTAAATTTCATGCTTCTTTCTTCCAACCAAAGATAACTCAAGTTACCACATCAATAAAATGTTGTTGCATTATTATAGCATGTTATTCATGCTAAGGATCAATGATTTGGTCGAATAAACTAAAGAAGAATCCCTTCATTCATGTGGAGAATTAAAGGTTCCCTAAAAATCAAGCGCCCAGAAATTGTGAAAAATGCAGTCTCAGTAAAATAGTGATATCTCTCTCGTTTCTCAACAAAATTCAAAAATTCAAAATGATCTAGAAATTATATTTGAAGGGCTAAAAACCATTTTTAGTATTTGGCATGATTTGTAGCAGGGAAGGAGCAGTGCGTGTCAGAAAATGACTGAGACAAAAGTAGCGTGATGGAGGACAACTTCAATTTTCTTAAAGTTTTGTAAACAACCCCTCAAAAATAGGATCTTAGATCAACGTTCTTAGTGGATTGGTTGGATAGATATAGAATATGAATTCTATAAATACAATGTAATCATTTGATCAAAGGGAGGGGATTAGAAAGGCTTGTTTTAGCATGAGGAAATAGAATAGTTTTAGTTTCATTTCCATCAATGTATTTCCAACTTTCTAGATTAAATTTGAATCCAAGATATCTTTTCATTTCCAGAAAGTGTGAAGTAGTTTAGCCTTTTTCAATTCTTGCAAGTGTTCCTTAGATTATTTCCCTTGCATGCAACTTTCCTTTCATGCAAATAGGATTTATTTTTGCAAGTAGAATAGACTGTCAAGAAATTTTTCTACTTTCTCTCTTGTAGACAACCATGGACACCGCCTTGGATTGATAAATTAAATGATGAGGATTAAAATGACCCAATAATTTTTAAGGCTAAAATACTTCACACTTTCTGGAAATGAAAATATTGCTTAGATTCAAATTTAATCTAGAAAGTTGGAAATACATTGCTGGAAATGAAACTAAAACTATTCTATTTCCTCAAGTTAAAAAAAGTCTTTCTAATCCCCTCCCTTTGATCAAATGATTACATTGTATTTATAGAATTAATATTCTATATCTATCCAACCAATCCACTAAGAATTTGGATCCAAGATCCTATTTTTGAGGGGTCGTTTACAAAACTTTAAGAAAATTGAAGTTGTTGTCCTCCATCACGCCACTTTAGTCTCAATCATTTTCTGACACACACTGCTCCTTCCCTACCACAAGTCATGCCAAATTATCAAAATTATTTTTATCCCTTCAAATCTACTTTCCAGATCATTTTGAATTTTTGAATTTCATTGAGAAACAATGGAGATATCGTTGTTTTACTAAGACTGTGTTTTTCAATATTTCTGGGTGCCTGATTTTTAGGGAACCTTCAGTTCTCCATGTGAATGAAGGGATTTTTCTTTAGTTCAGTTGACCAAATCATTGATACTTAGCATGAATAACATGCTATAATCATGCAACAACATTTGATTGATGTGGTAACTTGAGTTATCTTTGGTTGGAAGAAAGAAGCATGAAATTTAATAACTGTGAGAGATCTTAAAGCTCAACATGAAACAAATACTCATCCCATTAATTTAGGAATGAATTATGCTCCATGATTTTGCATGAATGTAGGAGTGTGTTGGGAGCCTTATCTATCTTCTCATTATTTCTTCAAAGTCTTCTAAAGCTTTCAGGAGTTAACTGCTTCAAGTGTCTAAAGCTCTCTGCTGCAAGTGTCTATGAAGCTTCTTCTTACCATGAGTTATTTAATAACTCATTTATCTACATTATATCATCTTAAACACTTCATGGAGACATATTAGAGGAAATTTGGATCACATTTAATTACTAAAAATAAATCAAATATTCACTTTACATTCTACCTTAAACAACTAAAGAACTTTCAATCATTACTCAAATCCATTTTAACACTAATGCATTAGGAAGAAATAGATGATTTTCTTTGATAAAATATGAGAAAATTTATGGTCTCATCACTTGCCTTAGTCAAACCCCCATTTTGGTGTTTTCGCCTCCATGGATAGCCAAATAGATAGAAATAAATGAGACAAAATATAATAGACGAGAGGTGTGATAAAAACAAACCCTGCTATGGAGGAGAACCCCTACATGAATAAAATAAATGAGACGAGTATGCATTTGTAAATAGACGAGACAAAGAAACAAAAGAGCAAGATAAAGTGCAAGATGATGAGAATGAATGAGAGAATGAGAGAAAAGAGGAGTTTTGTGAGGTTACATGGGTGGGAAGAGCCGTTACACTCGTGATTCTACTGAAATGACATGTCATAGGAAAAGGTCATGATATTCTCTCATTTGAAACTCAAAAAGTTTTGGGATGCTAGTACGCTGCACAAATGTTCACGCATCGCATATACATATGCGCATCATGAAAGTGTCCTACTCAAAAATTTACAATAAATGAGGTGTTGGATTGCTAACACTTCGTCATTGTCCCTTATGGAGTTGAAATCTTGAAATTTCAACTCAAGGTTTTATCATTAATGCAGCAAGGTGCTATAAATGTAGTAAGCTATATATGTAAGTGTGAAATTGCTACAAGGTGCAATTTTATGACACTACATTTTTCCCCCACTTTAGTGAGCTAAATTTTTCAAGAAAAATTAGCTACACTAAAGTAGAAAATAAAACATAAATGCAAGATTAAAAACTTGAAAATTTTATAGATTTACATGAAAAGGATATTGTAGAGGTCGTAGAGGTCAAGTAGGCAGATATTGATGATGCCCCTAGCATTTGAGCTCAGTAAGAAACTACAACACCTAATGTGAAGTTTCATTCTACAAAAATCAAAATTAGGTTAGTTTCAAAATTGGAAGAAGGTACCATAGTGAGAAGAATGCTTAAGAAAAACTTGGTGGTTTGGAAGAAAAATATGATGAAGAGGTGAATATATGCCCCCTCCTATTTTTTCCCCCAGCTAGGTGGGGTGAAAACAAGAAGGATGGAAGGAACATTTTTTCCATAAAAATGGGAAAAAATTACCTATATATGTCTGGGTGGGCCCATGGAAGGGTCATTTTCACTATTCACTACAAGGATCTTGTTGACTTTTGTGAGAGAAGAATCAACAAAATTCCCCACATACGTGAGTATGTAGCGCTAAGGATCGAGCAACTCTGTGCAGTAGTAGCAATGGGTGACGAGCCAGATGAGGTACAAATATTTTTGACCCATCTTGTAATTTGATTGGATTTTTTAGCTTGTTTTCCTCCTTGATTAATGCAAGTGTCTAGTCAAGGTGAAGGTGTTTGGTTAGCACGTTGTTGTCCCAACAGTACATCAACAACCTTCAATCACACTAGCATCCCTCTCGCACATTTCCGTCAGGAGGTGTTTAACGTCGAATGCTAGTGCATCGCACAAACATCTATACGGTGCACCTTCGTCTCATAGGAAAACTTTAGAAAAATTCAATGTAGAGTTAGAAATTTTTATGGTGATGTAGAAGGAACTGGCATGAGTCTTTTTGTGTTTATAGGCTTGGCCTAAGATCCGTGAGCACATGGTGGGTCACTACTGACATTTTTGTGAGACCGTAGCAATGGGTTGCAACCCAATGACCAAGATTTGCTACGACGGGTCAGCCTTTGGTGGGTCTACACCATGCTGAAGATCTATTTTCACACACCTATGTTGATGGCACTCATGGAGTGCAGGGATGTTGACACCTCTAGCTTCCACCTACAGACATGAGAGATGGTCATCACCCTAGAGGATGTCTATCACATCATTCGGCTACCTGTCTAGGGATACTGGGTAGCGTATGATGAGGCTAGGATACCACAGGATGCCCACCAGGGGTAGCAATATTGCATGGGGTGGGTGGTCCCAACAAACACTACATGCCATATATATATTATATGGCTCAAGAAAGGGCAAGTAGCGATACCCCTCATTTATTCAGTCGTGATCGTCATAGTCTATCTCTGCATCATGATGGATGGGCGAGGCTCACACCTACATGTGGGCCTCATCCATTGCATTTAATCGATGGAGGAGTAGAAGATAGTCTCACCTAGGGTTGAAGTATTCTTGTGCATCTCTACCATGATCTTAGGCAATATATACATTATGAGTACCACAACCTCACCGTTTGTATGCTACTACAAGTGTGGGTGTTTGAGCACATTAGGTGCATTAGGGCAGTCGAGTACCCCTAGGGCCTGACATGTGGTATTCCCCCGGTGCATGCACATCCTCTAGTGCATGATTGGCACTATGGTGATATTATTTTTTGGTGGTTATAGTTTGATTCATTGCGAGTGTGGGATGTCAAATGGTGCCCTTATAGGAGGATTGGGATATGGCCTGCTGACAGGTAGTAGCTACAGAGGATGTAGTGTGATCAACTCCTAGTAGGGTGGTCAAATCACAACATCATTCTATATTACTAGCATTGGGTGGTCCAACAATTCGGGCAGGTATAGACCATCCCTCTAATGCCTTCCATGTATGTGTGGTTGGGAAGGAGCGTAGTCTAGGCAAGCGATCATCCTCGTCTGACTATCACAGACATTTTTGTTAGCGAAAATAGGTTAGACAATGAAGACTAGCCTCCTATCCTTGTGACTAATGATGTCAACATCATCCATGATTTTGCAACATGGTGAGCGACGATTGGCCTAGCCCCAATTTTCCTGGTAGATGCACCTGCAAGCAATGTTAGTGCATAGGGGCTAGGAGGTGAGTATTTTAGTGTGACAATGGCAAGGAGGGTAAGGTGGTGATGGGAAAAGTGATAGAGAGGTCAAGGCAATGACAAAGGATGTCATCACCTCCACCACCAGTCCTCGTCTCATCGGCTCCACCTTTGGGCTAGGTGGTCGTACCTCCTTCGACAGTAGTAGTGGGGCTGAGTGTAACCCCCCTGCTCCACACGGGTAGGCTAGGGACCCAGGTACTAATGTGATACATGTTATTTCCTTTTAGTAGTTTCATTTCAATTTCTCATATATATGTACATGTTTTGATATGATCTAGTACTGATAGGGTCCATTTATTCTATGATTGCATTAGATACATAGGAGTGGATCACCTTTATTGGGTGATGCATAGCAGAGGCGTCCCCAACCATTCCAATCTATGGGATCATCTTAGATGCCTACAGACTATCTTCAACAAGGCAACATGCCCACCTTTTTGAGCCTGTAGCATGGTTGAGGATAGCCTACGTGGAGGTGCACATGGAGGTGATCTAGGGGACCATGGACCTTGCCACTATGATCGAGTAGAAGGATCAGTGATTGGTGAAGCTCTGCACTGTGTTAGCCAAGTGAGATCAATCCATGACACGAGAAGAGAGTGTCATAGCAAAACATGATGCCCTATAGAGCCGACTCGATGACCTCATTAGGAAAGTAGAGGTAGTAAGGCCAACCACTAAGCCCCATGTGGTGCAGCTCCAAGAGGAGCTATGACAGGCTCGTGAGTGGGAGGCCAAGTTATAGGAGGACATGATAGAGCTTAGAGGAGAGTTCTAAGGGTTGCAAGCATGGAGAATGTTTATGTTTTGGTATCATCGGTCCCATTCATACTCATCTATCCAACGTCCTCCTTCGCCACCACTGCCAACACTAGAGGGCTCGAGGAGCCACGCACTCAGGGGCTAGAGGCCCATTTTTGCATATCATTTTTTGTATACTAGATCATCATTTTTTATGTATAGATTTATTTTGAGGTACAAACACATAAAAATATGTCACCACATTTTGACACAATGGTGCGATATATGTACATGAAATATATATATATGAGATTTTGTGCGACATCATGGTGTTCTTATATGTATTTTACTTTCATATATGGCTATGTGATGGATTTATGTTTAGATTAGATGCTATCATGATATAATAAACAAACATTGGATGTATGCTTAATTAAATATAATGATGATCTAATTGCCTAACCAAAATACTTAATCAAATACAATACATAGATACACAAAATAATAGAAAATTTATATATATAATCCTCAATTAAAGAAATTAATTACATACACATGTTCACATCATAACACAAAATGTAGAGATAATGTGTTAATGAAGAAATGACATAGCATAATGAACTACAATCCTTGAGGGATGAGTGTCATGCACATGCCACATAGACACTATGCATAGTATCGATGAAGATGCATTACATTGACTAGTTATTTTAGAGGTGTTTCATCCATAGACGATAGTCCATAGGCACCAAAACCATACACAAAGATGATTATGTAAGGACCTAACCAATTAGGGCTAAAATTCCCCTTTTGATCAAGTGGTGTATTTACATTTCTCTGATTCTCATAGAGAACAAGATCACCTACCTTGAAAGTTTGAGAAAGAATTGTTGGTAACTCAAGGGAAGACAACTGAGAGGGGGGGTGAATCAGTTGTCACCGAATTTCAAACTTATTCAACTTATTTACCTTATTCTTAGATTTTATCAATAATCATGAAAGCAGAAATGAACAACACATTAGAATCACACATAACACCAATATTTTTATGTGGAAACCCTGTTAGGGGAAAAACCACAGTGGAGGTCAGTCCACAAGATTATACCCTATTAAAAGTATAAGAGAATATAAATGGGGAATGCACATGCATTCAGGCACACCGCTTAGAGCTCACTGCTCAAATACAAAATAGGCTTACTACCCAAAGGAAGAAACACTATCTTATAGAAAGGTTCTGATTAAATCCATCAGACTTTGAATTGAGAAAAGTAGCATCTGCTAATGCCTAGTTACAGTTACGATTAAGCACATGAACACTTCTTCACTCTTCTTCTCTTCTTCACTCTTCTTCACTCTCTGCTCTGCCTTCAAATGATCTAAAATTTATTCACACACAAGACTCTTACACTTCGCACACTCACACACATATACTCACTCAAATGATAAAACAATCACTCTTATATATCTGCAACAAGAAAATTCATTGCTATAAGTCGACTCCAAAGAAATGATAAAATAAATATAAACAGTCGGCCCAAATCAATAAAGATCATTCATGTGAATCAAACAAGGTCAGCCACAACATAGTGAAGACCTAAAATAACATCCTCAAACATGAACCACTTCAATTAATTACTCCTTGAAGATCCACAACACGCTTCAACATCTTGTTGGCCAAGAACATGAAAAACAAGAACATGCAAGAGAAAATATCATATCACGAGCACAACAATCAATGCAGATGTGCAACACAAATAGAGCATGAACTAGAAACATCCACAAGCATCATGAAACATCAGAGAAGCATCCGCAACAACTGAACTTACTGGAATCACATGATCTTCATTCAAGAACACAAACTAAAGTAACAAAAAAACTGTCAAAATACAAATCTTCATAACTCAATCAAATCTTCACGTGGATCTTTCAAACTTGACGTGGATAAACTAGATATACTCAGCAAGAAACCCTTTAGTCCACAACCTTTGAACAACAACATACTAATCACACCAACATAAAGAACTTCACATCACCACTGACAACCTGTAACACTTCTTTTAAATTTTTCTCAATATCCTCGACATATACAACTTCTAATGCAACAATGCTAATAGTGTTGACATCAATGATAACCACATATCAGCAACACAACACAACATCCAACAATCTCCCCTTTTGGCATTGATGGCAACACATGATGTGAAAAATACCATCAACACAACTACACTTACTCCCCCTTAGGTTCTAACTCTTCTTTCCTCAACTCTTCTCCCCACAAAATTTTTTCACATTGCTCTTCTCCCCCTTTGACATCAATGGAAAATATTTCTTCTATACAAGCTCTACACCACATATCTGAACATCTGACTACTCCCCCTGAGTAGTAGGCACCACAACATCAATTTGGATCAAAATATGATCATGAAATGCACAGATTGATGCAAATTAATGCATCCTTAGTTCTGATTAGGAGGGGTAATCACCCCTAACTTCCCTATGAGATACTCAAAAGTATCCTTAGGCAAGAGCTTGGTAAATATGTTTTCAATCTGCTCCTTAGTAGGCACATACTCCAATCTGACTTCCTTTTCACTTACTTTCTCTCTCAAAAAGTGAAACTTGATAGATATATGCTTGGTCTTGGAATGCAACACTGGATTCTTAGAAATGTTAATAGCACTTGAGTTATCACATAATATAGCAATAGGCTCACCATACACAATTCTGATATCCTTCAACATCTGTTTAATCCACAGTACTTGAGTACAATTAAAGCAGTAGCAATGTATTCTGCCTCTGTAGTAGATAAAGAAATAGCATTCTGCTTTTTACTTAACCATGAATTCAGCTTCTTTCCCAAGAAAAATGCTCCACCACTAGTAATTTTTCTATCATTCACATCTCCTACCCAATCAGCATCAGTAAAGGCACTCAAAGTAAGATCATCATCTTTAGGATACCATAAACCAAAATCAACTGTCCCCTTCAAATATCTAAAAATCCTCTTCACAACAGTCACATGAGATTCTTTAGGATTAGCTTGAAATCTAGCAACAATACATACAACATTCATGATATCAGGCCTAGTTTGAGTCAGATAAAGCAATCCACCAATCATTGATCTGCATCTAGTCTGATTTTCCTTTAGAGAATCGTCTTTTGTTGTCAACTTACATTCGGTCACCATAGGTGTACCAACTGGCTTTGAATCTTCCATACCAAATTTCTTCAGCAATTCTTTCACATACTTGGACTGAGATATAAAGATCCCTTTGTCTAACTGAGTAATTTGCAATCCCAAGAAGAATTTCATCTCTCCAATCATTGACATCTCAAACTCATTTTGCATCTCATTAGAAAACTTCATACACAAGCTATCATCTCCTCCAAATATGATATCATCAACAAAAACTTCCACAATCAAATCTTTATCATCATTCTTGAAATACATATTACTATCAGTAGTACCTTTGTTAAATCCAAGCTTCACCAAGTGCTTATCCAATCTAGCATACCATGCTTTAGGGGCTTGTTTGAGTCCATACAATGCTTTCTTCAATCGGAAAACCATATCTTCCTGATCAGTCAACTGGAATCCATTAGGTTATTCAACATGCACTTCTTCTTCCAATTCACCATTTAGAAAAGCAGACTTGACATCCATTTGATAAACTTTGTAGTCTTTGTAAGCAGCATAAGCAAGAAACAATCTCACAGCTTCAATTCTAGCAACAGGGGTAAAGGTTTCTTCAAAATCAATACCTTTCATCTGTGAATATCCCTTACATACCAGTCTTGCTTTGTTTCTAACCACTTCACCTTGTTCATTTAGTTTGTTTCTAAAGACCCATTTAGTTCCAATTACATTCTTATCCTTAGTTCTAGGAACAAGAATCCATGTATCATTCTTTTCAATTTGTTGTAGTTCCTCTTTCATTGCTTCAACCCAATGTTCATCTTTGCATGCTTCATTCACATTGTTAGGCTCAGTCTTTGAAATCAAACAATATTCTTCTGCAATCTTTCTCCTAGTCTGGACACCTTTGTTCTTATCACCAATAATTTGATCTTCTGACTGATTCAACCTTACATACCTTAGAGTCTTCTTAGAATGTTCATCAATTTCAGGCTCTTCTGATCTCTCTTTTGTTCTTCCACCAGCTCCTCCTTCCTCTTGATCTTTTTGATTCACCAGAATGATTTGCACTTGGCTTGAGTTCTGACCTTTGTTTGTATTGTCATTCTGATCATCAGAATCATATCCATAGGTTCTGGATAGTGTACCAAAGTCTTTATCAACCTTAACATTTGCACTTTCAACCATTTTCTTCAATATCTTATTGTAACACCGGTAGGCCTTACTTTTAGTAGCATAACCCAGAAAGATTCCTTCATCACTCCTAGCATCAAACTTTCCTATCTCTTCATCTCTTTTGATATAACACTTGCTTCCAAAGATCTTGAAATATCTAACAGTAGGTTTTTGACCAGTCCATAGCTCAAAAGGAGTCTTACCATTATCACCTTTGATTTGTACCCGGTTAAGTGTGTACACAATAGCACTCACAGCTTCTCTCCAGTACATTTCCTTCCAACATCATGGTTCTAGCAGCATCTAGAATTTTTTTGTTCTTCCTTTCCACAACTCCATTTTGTTGAGGGGTCCACGGTGTAGATAACTGTCTCTTTATTCCATGCCCTTCACAAAAATAATTAAACTCACTGGAAGTGAATTCACCAACTCTATCTGATCTCAGACATTTAATCTTCAAACCTGTCTCTATCTCAACCATAGCCTTAAAGATCTTGAACTTTTCTAGAGCTTCAGATTTCTCCCTTAAGAAAGTATCCCACATCATCCTTGAATAGTCATCAATAAGCAACATGAAATACTTGTATCCTTGTAAACTTCTAGTTCTAGCAGGACCACACAAATCAATATGCACAAGATCCAACAATCTATTTGAATTTTGTTGTTTACTTCGAAATGAAATTCTTGTTTGCTTTCCTAACTGGCATTCTTTGCATATGGCATTAGTAGGTTTCATCAGCTTAGGAAGATCTCTCACAACCTTAGTGGAAATTATCTTGCCAATATTATCAAAGTTAATATGACACATTCTCCTATGCCACAACCAACTTTCATCAATTTGAGCAATCAAACAACTTTTACTAGCAGCACTCAGGTGGAAAATATTACCTTTTGTTTTTGTACCTGATGCAATCACATTTCCTGAATTTCCCAATATTTTGCACTTACCATCCATGAACTGAAGATTGTATCCCTTATCAACCATTTTTCCAACACTTAAAAGATTATGCTTCAAACCTTCAACATAAAAGACATCATTAGTATTATGTTTACCATCAAGAGAAATGCATCCTCTTCCATGGATCACACCAGCTATATTATCACCAAATCTCATGACACCACCATCATACTTTTCCAAATTCACAAACTTACTTTTATCCCCCATCATATGATGAGAACAACCACTGTCAGTTACCCATTCATCTTTCTCTTCAACTCGAGTAGCTAGGGCTTTCTCCACATCTATACAACTAGTAGATTTAGTAGACATAGGATTATTTTCCTTGATAGCAATAAACACAAATTCATCTTCACTTGCATTTCCTTTGTCGGATTCATCATCTATCACACCTTCATCAGCAGCATAGTAACACTTCATTTGGAATTTAGGCTTGTTAAATCTTGGCTTGGAAACTCTCTCAGGACACCTTGATGCAAAATGACCTATCTTATTGCAAGAGAAACATTTAATAGGTAACTTTCCTTTATACTTACCTTGTCCTCTGGCTTCTCTTTTCACAATCAATGGTTCAAGTTCTTCAAGCTCTCTTTCTTCTTCATCAAGCTGTCTCATTTCATCTTCATACTTGAATGTCTTTCTAGATGAACTTTCACCCAGATCATATCTTTTCTATCTCTTCCAGAAGTAGTGGCCTTGAACGTAGATTCAACCTTAGGAAGTGCATCACCAAATTCACTCAACTCAAAAGCAGTAAGCTTACCAATCAATATATCTCTAGTAACATTTTGTACAGTCCGGAGCTCTTCAATAGCACTAGCATTGACTTTGTAAGAATCAGGCAAGGATATAAGCACTTTAGCAACAATTTTTTATTCATCTATCTATCCACCAGCACATCTGATACCACACACAAGTCCATTCACTCTTTGCATGAAAGTAGTAACATTTTCATCATCACCCATTTCAACTTTTCATATTTCCCTTTCAGACTTTTTTGCATAGCAATCTTCACATTAGCATCACCTTCACACAAGGTTTCCAACTTTTTCCATATCTCATAAGCAGACTTCAAATCCATCACATTTGTCATCTCAGTATCAGTCAAAGCACTCAACAATGCCTCCTTAGCCCTGATATTAGACTCAGCATCCCTGATCTTAGTAGAAGTAGTAGGACCTGTAGAAGTTGAAAAACCAACTTCACAGTCCCCAAGAATCACCTGCAAGCAATCACCTATCACATGCAACAGATATTCAGAACAAAAAGAAGAGATGTTATGTAAACCCTCAGAGCAAATTTGTGCAAGCAAATACTAGCATAATGATTAGTGAAAGTAATTGTTTTTCAAATAATACAAAATCCTTCAAAAAGGCAATCATGCAATAAAGCAAGAAAACAAAACCCTAATCTTATCTTGAGCAAAAAGACAACTCAATAAGATAAGGATAATAATTAACCTAGGAAATAAAATATGCCTAAGTAAACTTATGCTAAAGTGTAATTAAATAATTAATTACACCAACACCCCCCCATAAGTGAAACTTAGGGAGAAGCAAATTATTATGCAAAGATGAGTCCTGACAACAAGGCCTGATCAGGTACTCATTTACAAATGCAATGCAAACTAAATCAAACGAGGTAAAGGAGAAAACCACATGGGAACAAAACTCCTCCCCAAAATAGAATGCAAACTAACTAAGTGATGAAAGATGGAGGACTCCATAAGACCCCCCAAGGACACCATCCATCACAAAGATACATGAAAGAACCCCCCCAGAAGAGAGGAAGAAAGAGGCCACATAGCCCCCCCAGAATGAAGTAGCTCTAATAAGACTGAAGAAACTGCATCTCCTGAAAGAAGTGAGAGGGAAGAGGCCGAATGAAAGCAATTTCTGAAGGTGAAATAGGTGTAGCCCAAGATGTCTCCACAGAAGCAGGTGTGACCTCAACCAATGAAGAAGTCAAAGTAGGTGAAGACTGAATAGAAACCTCCAGAGATGGATGATCAACTGGATCCTCCTGCACTGAAATAGAAGAAGCCACATCGGTAGCCACAACAATAGCAACAGGAGGTGGAGGAGATGGTAGGGAAGGGTTGATAATAGGATCCAAAGTGAGAACACCAATGTTCAAGAAGCCAAATCTCTCCTCTGAATGATGATGCACACTAGAAGTGTGAGGAAAATTGTAGGAATAGAAGCACCATTAGTAGCAAAATCAGTAAAGGAATACAACTGAGATGAGTGATCCACTATCCCAGTAGCAATAACTGCTCTACTCTCCAAGTCTCTGATGATAACCAAATCAGGTGTGAACTCCACAGATCTCTCAGTGCCTTCATGAGTGATCTGATAAATGGAAAGAAGGTTGTTTGTCAAGTGAGGGACACACAAGACATCCTGAAAGGAGTGGTCCCCAAAACTAATAGACCCCTTCCCTGTAACACTCATGTAAGTGTTGTTTCCCATAAAAATGGGAGACATAGTGCAAGGCTCAAAGGAAGTGAACATAGACTGTGAAGATGCCATATGATGAGATGCTCTTGAATCTAGAAGTCATCTCCCTGATCCAACACTTGAAGAAGCACAAAGAGCATGTACCTTCATATCTGATGAAGTATGAAAACCAGTTGTGCCCCTATCATGCTTACTCTGAAGAAGAAGAATGAGGAGAAGAAGATGATGCATACATCCTAGAAGGAAAATCAATCTGATGTTTCTGAAGAAGATGTTTCAGCTCATCAATGTCCTTCTTGTAGCAATTATGTTCTGCATGTCCTTCCCTCTTGCAATATGCACATGGACCCTTCTCCTTCCTAGATGATTTCCCCTTAGAAGAGGAGGATAAATTTGAGGACTCCTGCTGCTCATGAGGCTTGGAATCCTTGTGTTTATGTTTCTTTCCTTTTCCTATAGAAGCCTTTTGATCTCTGGGCTCCTGTGATGCAATAAGTGCCTGTGATGAAGAAGAAGGTTTCATCGTGCCCATGCTAGCTAACTTAGCTTTCTCTCGAGTGAGAGATGAAGCAAAGTTATCAAGAGATGCCATAGTGAATTTCGTACCAAGTGCATCCCTAGTGGCATAAAAGGTAGATACAAAAACTGAATAATCTGGTCCAAGCTTAGAAAGAATGGGCAATATCAACTGAAAGTCTTCTTTCTGAACACCACACTATGACAATTGTAATCTAAGAGACTTGAGTGTGGTGAAAAACTCTTGGATGCTGTCAAAATCCCTAGGACTTAATCCAATAAGCTCATTCTCTAATTGAAACCCTCTCATAGTATCCTGCTTCCCAAACAAAGACTCTAAAGTAGTCCAGATCTCATTGGGTGTAGTGCAAGACTCAATATGAAAAAGAAGGTCAAATGAAAGAGACAAAAATAATGTACCATAAGCTTCATCACACCTATTAAATCATTTTCTCTTTTCAGTAGCACCTGTAGGTTCAATTTTTGTACCCATGGTTACCCTATACAACCCTTTGTGTTTCAAATGAATCTCCATTTTTTTTTCCAAGCAAAATAGTTGAATGGAGTAAGGGGTGCAATATTATGTAAATCCATGATAGAAAATAGCAATATATACTCTCAAATAAAAAAACAATGCTCGCTAATCTAAAAAAAAATAGCCTGATTGCATGCTTCCTAAGAAAATAACTAAAAAGGTAAAGGCTGAGATCAAACAGTAATATCAGATACCTAGTAAAAAATATAAAAAAATAGGTCTGAGATCTGTGTAGAGCACTGAACCATCTTTCCAACGCCTATTTTTTTTCAAAAAATGGAGCTAGGACGCAAAATTTACGCCTCCTGGAGTGAAAACAACAACTTTTGGCTTTAACAGGCGAAAAAGGCATCAAAATGGAAAAAAAAAAAAAAAAGACCTACACCACTGGATCCATCGTCGAATCAGCTTTCCGGTGATATCTCATTTTTGAAAAATACCTCTATTTGCCCAAGTTATGAGAAAATGAAAAAAATCCATGTAAAAAGGCCTTTGCAGCACTAACAAGGGGCAAAAAAAATAAGCGCCTTCAATTGGGCCTTCGATCGCCCATATGACAAGGCATGGAGCTCCAAAAAAAATCATAGGTGGTTAAGGAAAAAACCGATAGCAACTTGAGGGAGCCAGTCACATGTGGCGATCGGCGGTCTGGCTCCGACGGTTATGGCAATGAAGACTCCCGATCGTCTATAGAACCCGAGGCTTGGCGGAAGGGCCGCAGGGGCCAGAGGTAGTGGAGCGACGGTGGAGGAAGGCGGTGGCCGTCGGGTGGCTGGTGACCGCTCGGTGGCGAGTGAGCGGCGTGAGCCTTTCTAACTAGCCGCACAAAAAAAATCAAAAAACCTTTGATTTTTTTATTTTTTGTTTTTTGAATTTTTGCCTCGATCTGTGTGTTGGGGAGGCCGTACGACCTCTTTGGCTAATTTTTTTTTGCCTTTTTTTCAACTTTCGCCAAAATCGACAAAACAAAAGGCGTTTCTGGGGTTTTTGGACGCTCTCATCGCGATGGTGACGTCCATTTGGCCCAAAAATGCACAAAAAAATTGTGTACCCCCAGATCCACAAAAAAATAGCCTAGCTTCAAACCCTTGCATAGAAAAAGACACTGTGAGAGAATACATTTAGATCACAAACAGGCAGCAATAGGTTTGGAGCTCTGATACCATGTAGAAGTTGAAAAACCAACTTCACAGTCCCCAAGAATCACCTGCAAGCAATCACCTATCACATGCAACAGATATTCAGAACAAAAAGAAGAGATGTTTTGTAAACCCTCAAAGAAAATTTGTGCAAGAAAATACCAGCATAATGATTATTGAAAGTAATTGTTTTTCAAATAATACAAAAGCCTTCAAAAAGGAAATCATGCAATAAAGCAAGAAAACAAAACCCTAATCTTATCTTGAGCAAAAAGACAACTCAATAAGATAAGGATAATAATTAACCTAGGAAATAAAATATGCCTAAGTAAACTTATGCTAAAGTGTAATTAAATAATTAATTACACCAACAGGACCATTCTATGGAATAACATATCTATTACTTGTAATCCTCCAGTAGGGTTCACCAATGCATCTCAGATGGCACTCCATTCGATTCTTCCATAAAGAATATTTTGTTCCATCAAATCTAGGACTATCCTTCTTATAAGTTGTCATCTCAGATCACCTCAAGCTGTTAAACTTCTTCCAAGGAACCACAAGCTCTTAATACCAATTTTTGGCAACTCAAGGGCAGACAACTGAGAGGGGGGGTGAATAAGTTGTCACCGAATTTCAAACTTATTCAACTTATTTACCTTATTCTCAGATTTGATCAATAATCATGAAAGCATAAATGAACAACACATCAGAATCACACATAACACCAAGATTTTTACATGGAAACCCTATTAGGGGAAAAACCACAATGGAGGTCAGTCCACAAGATTATACCCTATTAAAAGTATAAGAGAATATAAATGGGGAATGCACATGCATTCAGGCACACCGCCTGGAGCTCACTGCTCAAATACAAAATAGGCTTACTACCCAAAGGAAGACACACTGTCTTATAGAAAGGTTCTGATTAAATCCATCAAACTTTGAACTGAGAAAAGTAGCATCTGCTAATGCCTGGTTACAGTTTCGGTTAAGCACGTGAACACTTCTTTACTCTTCTTCTCTTCTTCACTCTCTGATCTGCCTTCGAATGATCTAACTTTATTCGCACACAAGACTCTTACACTTTGCACACTTACACACATATATACACTCAAATGATAAAACAATCGCTCTTATAAATCCGCAACAAGAAAATTCATCGCTATAAGTCTGCTCCAAAGAAATGATAAAATGAATATAAATAGTCGGCCCAAATCAATAAAGATCATTCATGCGAATCAACCAAGGTCAGCCACAACATAGTGAAGACCGAAAATAACATCCTCAAACACAAACCACTTCAATTAATTACTCCTTGAAGATCCACAACACGCTTCAACACCTTGTTGGTCGAGAACATGAAAAACATGAACACACAAGAGAAAATCTCGGATCACAAGCACAACGATCAATGCGGACATGTAACAGAGATAGAGCATGAACTAGAAACATCCACAAGCATCATGAAACATCAAAGAAGCATCCACAGCAACTGAACTTACTGGAATCACATGATCTTCATTTAGGAACACAAACTGAAGTAACATAAAAACTGTTAGAATACAAATCTTCATAACTCAATCAAATCTTCACGCGGATCTCTGAAACTTGGCCTGGATAAACTAGATATACTCAGCAAGAAACCCTTCAGTCCACAACCTTTGAACAACAACATACTGATCACACTGACAGCAAGAACTTCACTTCACCACTAACAACCTGTAGCACTTTTTATTACAATTTTCTCAATATCCTCGACATATACAGCTTCTAATGCAACAATGCTAATAGTGTTGACATCAATGACAACCATATATCAGCAACACAACACAACATCCAACAAGAACACATTGATTATAATGTCTAGAGATAGATCATTCATAAGCTTGGAGATGTTCAAGGGCCTACAATCGACGCTCATCGAACAACTCAAGCTAATACAAATGATCAACAAAATAATTGTCATTATCAATCAACCCTTTAAGGGAAATTTGCAAAGATGGAATTTCCAACTCTAAAGGTATAATAGCCTCTATACCATACACGAGGTTATATTGCATTGTACTAGTAGTCGTATGAACACTCATGCGATAAGCCCACAAGGTGTATGTTAATTGAGTATGCCAATCTTTCTCTTGTTTATTCACTATTTTTCAGAGAATTAGCTCAAGAATTTTATTAGATGCTTCATCTTGGCCATTAGACTAAGGATATTATGGTGTATAGAAGCAATTTTGAATATGATTTTTTTCTAGGAATTGCTTCACCTCTTTATTCTTAAATGAAGTACCATTATCGGAAATAAGGGTAGAAGGAAATCCAAAATAAGCAATGATGTTATTTAGAATAAAGCTATAGATTGCATTTGCGTTTGTGGATCAAAGTGGGAACAACTTTGACCCATTTCTAAAGTAATTGATAGAAGTAATGATGAAGGTATGTCCTTTAGACTAAGGAGGTAATTCCAAGGAGAGTTTTGATTTTGAAGCTCTTGAGTAGGAGCCTGAATGAGATTGTTGTGGTGTTGACATTGAGGACACTTCTTGACAAAGGTAAGGGAATCATGCTCCATTTTTTTCCAAAAGTATCCCATGTGAATCAATTTATGCACTAAGTATTTACCACCAAAATTTCCACCCCCAGAGCTCGAATGGGCTTCTTGAAGGGCAAGGGGTATTTCAACCTTGGTGAGACATTGAAGAATAAGACCATTATAATATTTTCAATAAAGAACATCTAACAATATAATATATCGAACTAAAAGTTTTAATATCTGAGTGCGAGATTTTTTTGTCACATCATCGAGAAAATTTCCATCCTTCAGATAATTATAAATGTGAGAATACCACTCCCCTGAGTTTATGTGAGCACACACTAGACTATCAAGTTCAAGTTGATTCGAGACAACGGGAGAGAAGAGAATGTAAACCACAAATTGGTATTCTTCTATACCATTTGAAACATAGAAAATGGTGATACTAAGTCATAAGTGCTTAGAATAATAGGATTTAAGGCCTTTTCTTAGGGTTTCATTAAGATGGAGATCAACAAGGTGTATAGATTGACTTTCAACCATGAAGGTGATCCAATTAGACCTGGATCTCCATCAATTTGGGGATTGGAATGGATTGGAATTAATTTTCCTTGATTAACCTAATTATATTATGTTCCCTAATATTTAAATTGCAAGAATTTGATAATGTATAGACTGAAACAATAGTTTGCAAGCAAATTTGGGAAGTGTTGAGGACTATGTGCCTACCAATAAAAATTGGTTTTGGTGTGAATAGGAGGAATAATTCGCCCAAGGGTGTATAAGTCCTTGTATGCCTCTCCTACTCTGATTTTGAGGTCCTCTGATGATAGATTTGAGATCTATGTTTCCACTTGCAAATTTGTCATAACACTATCAGATAATTTTGTAGGTTAGTTTTTGTGAGTTGACAAGGTGTAGGGCTTCAAATACAACAATTAACAACTTGTATTCAAACTTCCTTTAATCCTCTTCAAGCCTGAAACTTGCACATTCAAAGAGAAGGAAAGGGTTGTTCCATTTAGGGGCTTGCCTTAGTCAAGCCTTGTGTTAGTGTTTCCACTTCCACAATGGCAATATCATTGATAAAGATGAATCACAAAGTCCTTCAACTCACCACCCTTCAATGGCTTCCTTGAAGGACTGAAGTCATACATATCACCTCAAGGTCTTGGATATTGCTTGCTTGATTTCTTGAATTGCTTTGGAGACCTACAAAAGGGGTTAGCCTTCACAAAAAATGATAATATGACAATATGAACTCACATACACTTTGACATGATGTTTTGATCTTGAATTTCTGCAATAAAGATACTAAAATATTTCTCTTGACTTTGTCAACAATTCTCTTGATGATAATTTCTCCAATAATTTTCACTTAGTTTTCAAATGGTGAGATGACTAGGTATTTATAGGTATTTATCTAATTTCCAAAAATTAGATCTCAATAGCCAACCTTTGCAAGTGGAATTTTGAATGTTAAAATGTCGACACCAACATATCCAAAATTGGTCCTCGACAGAATAGGGGGATCCATACGTTGTAGGGTGAATGGGTCTTGGCCCTATTTTCTAGGACATTAAGTGTCGGGGGTGAAATATTAATTAGATGCATTTATTCAATGCTTGCAATTTCTCAAAAAGTGGTACTATGGGCTATAGAATGCATAATTTAGGAAATTAGGGACCCAATTAGGTGCAATAATTTAGGGGGAGCAAAGCATAGTGTGAATTTGTTAAGGGTGACAATTTTTGATGCTACATTTAGCCCCCACTTTAGTGAGAGTATGAACTTACGCTCAAACTCAAACTAAAGTAGAAACTATATGTCAAGAGGGGTTTGATTGTCTGAATGTTGAAGAGACGTGATGACAATGAATCTAGGGGCGATCAAGCCCCCTGGATTCAAGATCCTATAGAAAGACAACATAAGCTCAAAGGAACACACAAGTATGAAATGCAACAAGAAAACATAAACAAACATACATGTCGGAAAACATGAAGCATACATAATGAAAACACATGATATGATGGAGCATAAATATGATGACAAAATGAAACAAACACAAAGACTACACACAAAAGACATGCAACAAAACATAAGGTTAGTACTAAAAAATTAAATTCAGTAAGGCAAAGAGACCTCAGTCATAATTTTTCTCAAATACCAAACATCATCCATCGAATAAATGAATGCTCCCATGAGGACTAGCAAGTTGTGTTATGCGACATCACTCACTAAATACATGGCTCCACTGGCAAGAAAGGTGTGTTATGCTAGGTGGCCATGTTAAAAATGGATTCTCAAGTTTAATGTCTTGAGGGACAAACAAAACTCACCTTAGGGGGTGTACAAAGTTTAATGTCTCGAAGGATGAACAAAACTCACCTCAGGGGGTACACAAAGTTTAACGTCTCAAGGGATGAACAAAACTCACCTCAGGGGGTGCATAAAGTTTAACATCTCAGAGAATGAAAAAACTTGCCTCAAGGGGTGGCACAAGGTTTAACATCTCGGGGATGACAAAACTTGCCTTAGGGGGTGCATAAATGATGATAGAATAAGCTAAAAACTCAAGGGATGTTATAACATCACCATAAAAAGTGCTTTACAAAAACAACAAAGGGGCTTTTCTTAATACATGAATGGTCACACCTTAGGGAATATCACACATGACATCACCACTAAGAGAGGACAAGTCATGGAATAGAAACTCACACCTTATGGCATATTAACCATAGTATTACCACAAAGGGGAACACCATATGCCAAGAAAGGTCACAATCTTAAGGGATATCAAGCCTAATATCACCACTGAAGAGACACTCACATAGATCAAGAAGGCCACACTTTGGTTGACAAGGTCACACTTCCTAGGAGATGTATGCTATCATCATTAAGAAGGGAGCATTTCTTATGCCAGTAATGAGTGGGGGACTAGATGCCCCCCATTCAAATGTTAGTGTACTTGCTACACTAATGTTTTAAGGAGATATAAAGGAATCCAAAGAAGGAATGCATCTAACACAAGGCTACCTAACTCCTTGCCCCCCCCCCCCAAGTGTAAGGGAAAAGGTGAGCCAAAATGGGTTATAGTACACTACTCCTTGCGAGACAAAATACGATTTCATAAAGCTAAGTTTATACTCCCATACATGATAGTGAGTATGTTATGATAGTACAACTACCACATGGCAAGGAGCAACAACTAATACTATTTGTCATGATTAAGTGAAGGTATTTTTGATGTTTTCAATATTTATGAAGGACAGTAGCCAAGACTTCTTGTTGTTTCCTGTGTGTTGGGATCTATGGGGAAATGAATGCCTTGTTCTTCTATGCCACATCCTTTTCCATTATAGCTAATTTGTTTTAAAAGTTCATAACCTCTTCCATAAATACTTCCATTTCTTTCGAAGAAGGTGGTTTTTCATAATCACTTTCATCATAAGTGGATGTGTAATTTGTGTTTTCCTCTTTGCTAGAAGTTTTGGATGTTTTTGATGATTCAATGATAGTTTGTGTTGATATCATTACAGATTCTTTTTCTTTTTCTGATTTTGATGGTGTAATGTTGTATTCCCTCATGAATATAGGTGTGAAATTTAATGATCCCCATTCATCATCCAATAATTTTTTCACTGATCAAAGACACTTATCTTTGTCCTCAACTTGTAAAGGTTCCACTTTTGTAGTTGGTGTCAATATTCTAAGAGGATTCTTCATTCATGTTTCAATTTGTAAATAATGTTCAGATTTAGGATCAACTTTTATCATGTAAACCTTATTGTTGTAAGTGTATTTTATTAAATGATGAAGTGTTGAAGGCACTCCTTTCATTTCATGAATCCATGATCTACCCAAAATAAGATTGTACGAAAGATCATGGGACATTATATGGATGGGATTTTGTAATGTAACCTTACCAACTTTAATAGGTAATGTTGTCACACCAAGCCGTTTTCTTCCCACGTTATCAAAACCTTTGGTCAACAAATCAACTGGTTGTATTAAAGTTTTGTCCGCTCCAATTTTATCCAAAAGATGAACACTACAAATATTAAGCCTTGAACCATTATCAATAAGGGTACATCTAATCCCAACCCTATTAATAATAGTCATTATCATCAAAGCATCTTTTTGTTTTTTCATTTCTAAAGGAAGTAATTCAATTTGATGAAAGACAATGCCCAAATTTGCTAAATTCATACTCTCAAGAAAATTTTCCACATCATTTGGTTGAGCACTAGGAGGGACAACAAATTTTTGTAAATAATTTTGAAGCATATGTTGATAAATAGGTGATGTTTAAATCAAATACCACAAGGATATCTTAACAGGAGTGTTACGAAGTTGCTCAACAAGATCAAATTCTTTACCACTATGTTGTGGAATGTTAGGTGTGAGTGGGAGATATGGTTGAGGTAATGGAATGGATGTTGGAGTTTGTTTTGGTTGATTATTGTTTCTAGTTTTATATGTCTGAGCTACAATATGATAACTTGGTTGTTGCAACACATGATTACTAGTAAGTTGCTTTATAAAGTTTAGGATATGGCCATGAGGTTTAGGTCTTATAACAATAGGTTCCTTAGGAGCTCCAATAATTAGGGGGTTTTTATGAGGTCCAAAAGGAGTTTTAGGAGGTCCAAAAATCAAAGGAGATCTAATAGCCAATTGTGCATTCATAACCTCAATGGATTTAACTTATAATTGATGATCTTCTATCAAGGCCTAGGGGTCTAAGGTCACCTCAATATCTTTTGAAATAAATTAATTAATGATTTCATCCTCTTGTGTTGTAATATCTTCCCAAGTAGGAGAATTATTAGGAGAGGAACAAACAAGATTCTCATGACGCTCAATGATTGGATCCTCTAACACCAAGATACCTTCTTCACAAGTAGGAGAGGTATCGAGAGAAGAACAACTCTGATTGTCATGATTGTCCATGATTGCATCCTCTTGCACCAAAACATTCTCACAAGTGGGAGATATGTTGGGAGATGAATGAAGATTAGGTAAAGTGATATTAAGAAATGTGTCAATGATTTCATTCTCTTGCATCAAGATACTCTCACAATTAGGAGATATTGGGAGAATGACTAACATGCTTGTCAATGACTATTTTGTTTCCTTAGATTGTACTCATAAGTAGGGAGATTATAATTATACAAGCCATGTGTGACCATATCAAAACATCTTTGAACAAGAAACATGTTGTTACTTGTCTTATATATCAAATGCTCAAAATCAGATAGTTCTATAAACACAATTGAAAAATAGACATCAAATTTAGACATAGGACACTTAAGAAAGTTGTCACAAAAATTTAATCCAAAAATATCAGGAAGAGGTTCCCAAGGGCATCTGTGTCCTAGACAAGGTTTGTGAAATTTCAAAGTTTGACTATGTAAGGCACTGCTGAAGGATTTTGGGTCTGCTTGCAAATAGGTTTAATAGTGAATATTTTTCTAGATTTTATTAAATTTATGCCAATTGTGATGCAAAATGCAAGTGTGCAATAATGTGGAAGATGATTTGAAAACTTTGAATGAAATTTCCATATCCAAAATGCAAGAATTGACTGATTCTAAGATGCCACAACCTGAAAATGATGATTTTAATGTAATTTTAAAATCAAACAATGCAATTTTTTTTACTTTTTGAATTATATGGAAGATACCTAAATACAATGAATTAAGAGTTCCAATTCAGATATCTACAAGTACAAATAGACTAAAGACACAAAGACAAAGATGTATATTTTTTTTTTATGCAAGTGTAGGAGGAGAGAGGTGCCCAAGGGCATCTGAGTCCTTGATAGGGGTTCTAAAAATTCAAAAGTTTAATGTTTATTAGATTGTCTAAAGGTTCTATTTCTATATGCAAACAAGTCTACAAATGAATATGTTTCCATAATTTCCTTAATTTATGACAATGTGACTCAAATGCAAATATGCAATAATAAAGGACATTTTTTAATGTAGATCTAACCTAAATGACTGAAACTAATCCTAATGCAACCTATGATGCAATATCTGATGCAAATTTTTTGAATTTTTATGACTTTTATGATGCAAAAATGAAACCCTAAATGAGAAATGCAAAACAATGTAATACAAAACCTAGATCTAGGGTGAATTGCTTTATATTTTAGAAGGTATATAATGTCAACATGTCAGGTTCACCAAAGTTAAACATAGAAAAAGGTGATCCTAAGTCCTAAGTGCTTAGAATAATAGGATTTAAGGCCTTTTCCTAGGGTTTCATTGAGATGGAGATCAACAAGGTGTATAGATTAACTTTCAATGATAAAGGTGAGCCAATCAAACCTAGATCTCCATCAATTTGGGGATTGGAATGGATTGGAATTTGTTTTCCTTGATTAACCTAATTATATTATGTGCTCTAATATTAAAATTGTAAGAATTTGACAATATACAGACTGAAACAATAGTTTGTAGGCAGATTTAGGAAGTGCAGAGGATTGTGTACATACCCAAAAAAATTGGTTTCAATGTGGATAGGAGGACTAATTTTCACAAGGGCGTATAAGTCCTTGTATGCTCTGATGATAGATTTGAGATCTTTGTTTCCGCTTGCAAAGTTGTCGGAACACTGTCAGATATTTTTGTGAGTTTCCATGAGTTGACAAGGTGTAGGGATTCAAATGCAACAATGAACAAATTGTCTTCAAAATCCCTTTAATCCTCTTCAATCCTAAAACCTACACATTTAAAGAGAAGGAAAGGGTTGTGCCATTTAGGGGCTTTCCTTAGTCAAACCTTGTGTTAGTGTTTTCACTAACACAATGGCAATGTCAATGATAAAAAATGATAAACGATGGAAAGGAAAGATGTTACCACAAAGTGCTACAACTCACCACCCTTCAATGGCTTCCTTGAAGGATTGAAGTCATACACATCACCTCAAGGTCTTGGATTTTGCTTGCTTTATTGCTTGAATTGATTTGGAGACATACAAAAGGGGTTAGCCTTCACAAAACAATGATAATATGATAATATGAACTCACATACACTTTGACATGATGTTTGGATCTTGAATTGCTGCAATAAATCATGAAAATGTTTCTCTTGACTTGCTCCATAATTCTCTTGATGATAATTTCTCTAATAATTTTCACTTAGTTTTGAAATGGTGAAATAACTAGGTATTTATAGGCATTTATCTAATTTCCCAAAAATTAGATCCCAATAGTCGACCTTTGTAAGTGGAATTTTGAATGTTAAAATGTCAACATTGACATATCCAAAATTGGTCCTCGACAGAACAAGAGGGCCCATATGTCCTAGGATGAATGGCTCCTGGTCCTATTTTCCAAGAAATTAAGTATCAGGGGAAAACTATTAATTAGATGCATTTGTTCAATGCTTGCAATTTCTCGAAAAGTGGTACAAATGGGCTATATAACACATAATTTAGGAAATTAGGGACCCAATTAGGCTCAATAATTTAGGGGGATCAAAATATAGTGTGAAATTTTTAAGGGTGGAAATTCTTGATGCTACACCATCATCTGAAGATACAAGGGAGGTTGCACTCACCATTGAATCTATGTGTTAATTATCTCTCCTAGGGACACTGTCTATTGTAAAAGAGGTGAAATGATCAAGCAAGGATAAAGCCAAATTTTGATATTAAGATAGCATATTTTTCTTAGCTTGATATGTTCCTATGATTTGATTTACAATAAGCTCATAATCACCATGAATGTGAAGATGTTTAATGTTTCCTCGCGGCATGCAAGCCAGAAATAAGGGCTTCATTCTTAGTGATGTTATTAGTATAATGAAATTCCAATCAAAAGGATGGAGGAATTAGCTTTCCTTCAAGTGAGATTAAAACTACACTTGCCCTAGAGCCAGCTTTACATCTCAATCCATCAAAGTACATATCCCATACATGTTCATGATTTGTTGCAAAGAGATTTTCATCTAGAAATAAATCCAAATTAGGGAAGGAGTGAGATGGGGGAGCTTCTTTCAATTGATCAAAAACAACTTGACCTTTGATTGATTTTTGATTCATGAAATTGATGTCAAACTCAAAGAGAAACATTACCAATTTCACCAACCTTTCATAAATATTAGTTCTAGTAAGCAAATATTTAAGATCACTTTTCACAATTACATGGGTTTCATCATGAAGAAGATAATGTTGTAACTTATGTGTTGCAAAGATGATAGCAAGACATTATTTCTTCATGGAAAAATAAGGAGTTTCATAATCAACTAGAATATGACTAATGTACTAGACCGCTCTTTCTTTAGCATCATCATCATGTTGAGCTAATAAAGCTACTAAGGCATGAGGTGATGCATAGATATAAAGCAAAAAGGGTCTATCCTGCATAGTTGACATTAAGATAGGAGGATTGTCTAGATAACTTTTGATTGACTCAAAATCCTTTTTGCACTCATCATCCTATTAGAAGCAAACACATTTCTTCAATAGATGCATGAATGGAAGGGTTTGATCATCCAACTGAGATACAAATCTACAAATTTCTTGAATCTTCCCCTACAAACTATGTAGTTGAGAGATGTTTTTAGGAGGAGGCATGTTAACAATCACATCAATTTTATTTGTGTCAAATTTGATTCCATGGTGAGAGATGATAAATCCTAAAATCTTGTCAAAATCTATGCCAAAAATGCACTTAAGAGGATTTTGTCTCATTTTATAGGGCTAAAGTCTCTTGAAGATGAGACAAAGATTTTAATGTGATCTTGATGAGTCATAGGTTTTGCCAAGATGTCATCAACATAATATTCTAATTATTAATGAAATCATGAAGAATAAGGGTCATCACACATTGGTAATTTTCTCTAGCATTATTCAACCCAAATGACATAACTACATAACAGAAGGTACCCCAAGGGGTAGTGAAGGTTGTCTTGTATTGATCTTCTAGGCTAATCCAAATCTGATTGTAGCCCAAGAAGCCATCCATGAAAGATAATAAGGCATGGCCTGCCATCGAGTCTACAATCATATCAATATTAGGTAATGGAAAATCATCCTTAAGAGAAGCCTTATTAAGATCATGAAAATCAATACAAATACCAATACGACTATCATGCTTGCTAATAGTAATTATATTTGATATCCAAGGTGAGTAGTCAATCAGACAGATAAAGCTAGCTTTTAAAAGCTTCTTTATCTTGGTCTTTACTAATAGGGAAACGTTGGGATTCATCTTTTGGATATTTTGTTTAACAAGCTTATCATTGAGACATAGAACGATATTGTGAACCACCATAAACTCATCAATACTAAGCATGTCCTTATATGACCAAGCGAAGATATCACAATGAGGATGTAAAAAAGTAGAATGTTGTTTAGATTCTTCTAAAGAAAGACACTTTCCAATCTTAATCACTTTTTTAGAAGACTTAGGATCCATGAAAACATTGGAATTATCCCCTTTGAGGAGAGTACTACAGTATTCAGTATGATATATAGGAGCATTATCATCCATATTAGACAAAGGGGCCTTTTATCAATGCTCATAACAAATTCTCCAAAGTACACCTGCTTATTCAAGCGATATGAGAATTGTAGTTTATGGTAATAAGAAGGTAAGTGAGAGTAGACACATACAAATTATTTCAGTGCTTCCTCTAAAGAGAACACATTGAGAGGAACTTCATTAGAATCTACCTTGTTTTAAATCAATTCAGGATGAACTAATTCAAGAGAAGAAAGTTCAACAGAAATCATGTTGACATTCAACCATGGTTTCCTCCTAGATTTCAATTTAGAATGACAATATCCAAGTCCCATGTTACATTCACAAAGATCAAACTCTATGGGGACTTGAATTTATTTCTTGTTACACCCACAACCTTTACATCCATAACCATACTTAGATAGAAGGTTGAAACTAGGGTCGTAATGTGTTTGCAATTCTTCAGAAGGAAGAGGATCAACATAAAGAGCATCATTCCAACTGCGGGTATCATACTCCCTTACAAGACCACAATCATCCTTCTTGACAAGAATATAAACATTAGCCTCCTTAACAAAAGCATGATTATCTTCCTCAACAGGGGTACAATCGTTCTCCTTAGCAAAAGCATGATCATCTTTCCCATTCGAAGGACAATCAAATTTTTTGATAGAGGTGTATGAGATCATCAGAATGTCTAGGTGGATAGGATCAAATTTGTACTCCCCGATAAAATATTCAATAAATTCCAAGGACCCCCAATCATCACCAATACATGTGTTTGATTCAGAAGAAGAAGTAGAAGGGGTAGACTTAGGATTCTTTGCTTCAGGACGATCTTTCTTAGGGAAATCCATCTCAAGAGGAGCCTTTAAAACATGCATTGTTGAAGAAGATGTCAATGCATTGGAAGATAACAAAGGAATACAATTCTTAAGAGTAGAAGCAACTAAGGTCTGACCAGAAACTACCATTTCACAAAGCTATATAGCATCAAGGTAAACCTTGATTGTAATTACTTTGTTATTAGCAACAAATTTATAGAACAATGTAAAGTATGAAATGACTGCTCCCAAAGCGTGAATCGAGGGTCTTCCCAAGATAATGTAATAAGGTAAAGGACCTAACATAATATAAACCAAGGTGAGTACGATAACGGGTTCCAATCTCAAAGGAAATATTATCATGCTTAAGGCTTGTCAACTGGCATTATCGAATCCACAAATGTAGAAAGAAGCAACAAGAAAAGATAAATCAATCTTAATCTTAGGTAATAAGTCAATGCTACATACATTGAGAGTCAAACCAGTGTCAACAAGAGTATGCCTAATACTAATATTATTAATGTTAACTATTATCATCAAAGGATCCACTTGCTTCTATACTTTCAAAGGCAGGAGTTCATGCGGATAGAACGTAATATTCAGAAAATCCACACAAATATGAGCCATTAGCATATTAACATCCATCGGCCTAGCTGAAGAAGGAAAGAGAATTTTTTGCAAAGCTTCCTAAATCATACCTTCATAAATCAGAGCAGTATGAAGCAAATCCTATAGTGAGATCTTGGCAGGAGTAATGTGAAGTTGCTTGACAAGATCATACTCACCACATGCTTTAGTTGTAGGCTTAGGTGCTAGAGGAAGACTTGGTTGAGAAGGCAATAAAGAAGTTGGTTGATTTAAAAAAAAAAAATCTTTCTAGTATTGTATGTATGGGAAAGCATTAAAATTTTGAAGAAAAAGATTCAACATAATTTAGTTCATGTCGAGTTCACCAAAATGTAAAGGATGGGATTCGCTACTCTCGAGTCTCTAGGATAAGGAAGAGTCTATAGGGAGCGAATATCCCTTGATTACCTTAAAGTATAAGCTCAAGTGAAAAAGTACAAAATATAGAATATTTCAATTATTTATTGAACAAAATTTTAAGCTAAAATGACAAAATTGCAAATTAACAGAATCTGGTAAAGAATTACAAAATATAGATTACTAAAATAGAAAGATCAGGACTTACAGATTCTACCCCCAAGAGGATAGAGTCGCAACCAATGGATAACAACACATTGCAGGGACATTTATACCTCACATTATTAACCTTATTAGATCAGGAGGTAAAAATCTAAAATTCGTGAGTACTCAACTCTTCAAATCTAAAAACTTGCACACAAGGACAAGGAAAAATATTGGGGTTGTTTTGGGGATTTCCTCATTCAAACCCTCATTTTGGTGTTTCCACCTCCACAAATATCCAGATAGATAGAAATAGATGAGACATAAAATGTAATAGATGAAATGTATGATAAAAACAAACCTTGTTGTGGAGAAGAACCCCTATCATGAATAAAATGGACAAGACGAGTATGTATTTTTAAATAGATGAGACAAAGCAACAAGAGAGAATTACCAATAGCCTGTGGCTCCCTCTTGGCTTGATAGATGAGACATTGTTTGCTTGCAAGAGATCCTTGGCTATTGATGAGACAAAAATATATTTGAGCTTCACTGTGGAGGAGAGATGTAGAAGAGAATAAAGCAAGAGAGCAAGATAGAGTGCAAGATGGTGAGAATGAATGAGAGAATGAGAGAAAAGAGGAGTTTTTAAGACTCCATGGGTGGGAAGAGCTGTTACACTAACAATTCTACTGCAATGATGTGTGTCATAGGAAAAGGTCACGAGATTCCCTCATTTGAAACTCAAAGAGTTTGCGGACACTAGCGCATCGCATAGATGTCTATGTGTTGCGCAAATGTCCTACTTAAAACTTTACAAGAAATGAGGTGTTAGATTGCTAACGCTTCATCATTGCCCCTTATGGATTTGAAATCATGAAATTCCAACTCATAATATTTTATCATTAATGTGGAGAGGTGCCATAAATTCAATGGGCTAAATGCACAACTATGAAATTGCAATGAGGTGTAATTTTATGACATTGCACCTTTTCTATTTTTTAAAGCTTGACTCCTATTGCAATATAAATTTTTCCTTGTTATAATGAGAGCTTGTAGTTTTTTTTTTTTTTAAATACTTTTAGCACTTCATTCATCTTCTTAATATTAAGTATGTCCACCTCTGCTTTAATGTTTTTTTAGTCCTAATAAGAACTTTCTAGTTTGAATCAATTCATATTGCTTGTATTTAACAAAAAATTTAATAGATTTTCAATGTACTCCAATACTATGTACTATTAAATATCCTTATTAAATTTTTTTATCTTCTCATCAAGAAATAGTTAAGGTAACCACCTTTTTCAAAAATATTGGACATATTATTCCCATGAAATATTTTCCTTAGAATAATCATTATATTATTTTATATTGGGACCCATCAACTTGCAACTTCCCCATTTATTCGATAAGACCTCCGTAAGGCTTAACTAATTCTATGTAATTCCTTAATTTAAAGTACTTTTTTATTTCTATTTTACCAATTTTTAACTCTTTCTCCTAATTATTTTTCATCAATTTTTGGAGGGGTAATCTTTTTTAAATCCTTAGATAATTCCCTAATTTCCAAATCTTGATTAGACACAATAATATTCATCCTTCTTTCTATTGGACTTTCCTCTTCAATAAGGCTTTTGAATTCTAGTTCCACCATGTTTTATATGTTGAATTTTCTTGAAAATTCTACTATTTGTTCTAGAAAGAATTAATCTTATCTCTTTGTTTGAGTTAACAAGTTTATCACTACTTCAATTCTTGTATCATTATTTTTTTAAGCTTCTTTCTATTTTTTAATGGGATCCTTTCTTTATTTTCTTATTTGTCAACATGGGATGCTTTAGTCTTTGTCATTTATCATTTCTAGAAACCATGGGTTTTCTAATTAATACTTGATAATGCTTACTTATAGTTTATCCAAAGTTTTCACTAGTGATTAAACACTTTAATAATCATTTCCAATTAGTGCAAGTTATAGAAAGCTCAAGGTCTCACTTCTAAACTTGGATCTAATACCACATATAAAAACCCTCAAGTTGTACTTAAAAAATTTCTCCCATTTTTTTAAAACTTTATCCACTTATTAATTTATTAGGTGTTCATTCAACTATATACTCAAGTAATCATATATCCATCAAATAGGCTAAGCATCCATCCATCTAATAAGATAGATATTAGTCCATCATACATGATAGGCATCCATTTGTCAAATAGGACAAGCATCTGTCCATCATACATGACAAGTATAATGCTCTAACTAGAGACTTAGACTCATGTGGCATCCATTGCTTTGAGTCTCTCTTAAATGACTACACTTCCTTAATGGAAGTGTACCAAGTGATGGGTTCATCTATTAGCCTATTTTCTATTGTTTTATGCATATTGTCAGACATTATTAGACAATCCTTTTAGACAATACTCGTATGCTATGCTATCTTTTCATGCTTATTATACAACTTTGGACCTAAATTATAGTAATGGAAATATAGTTATGATATAGTAGCATTGCATGGTTTATATGCGAGTGTGTATGAAATGTGGATGAAATTCTATGTTTAATCATGTAGTTAGCTTTATGTATATGTCTTGTGGATTAACCTCTTGCAACCCAAGAAGATACAACAACTTGCAACAACTAGAAGTTGTAGCCTGTAGCAAAAGGAAGACTTGGATAGTGAAACATTGGAAGTGCGAGATCAAGTTGAATGCAATAACTACCATGTGGAGACACCTGATGGAGTTGGCCATGCATCATTATGATAACTAATAAGGCGTTGAGAAGAAAAAATATTTTGTTGATAGGATTTTGGATGACTGTTTGTGCGTCTTACATGCAGATCTATTTTACAAAGTTTCAATTCTATTAGAACGCTTCTTTCTTTTCAGTTGCATTTGAACAATTCAAATCTTAACTATATACTCTGATATCTAGGAAGTGTAGTTAATGATTGCAGTTAGAAGTTATGTTTAGAATAAACTTCCCCGTGCTTGTATATAGTTGGTGGTTAAGTCCTTAGATAAGTTAGTTGATTTAAGTATTTTGTTATCAGTTACTTTTTAATTTTTAGTTATCATCTATAGACATGTTGATTATTCAGAATGACTTCATTGAATACAATCCATGAGGAAGATTTTGTGTAATATTTTGTGATGCATAATGAATGAAGTTCAAGTTCATATGAATGTGTAGAATTTGAAGGGTTAGATTTTGGTCTAGTTAAGTGAAGGTAGCCACTTGAGCAGGCCACTCAAGGTAAGTGTTCCTCACTATATTTGTAGTTGTTTATTTCTATTAGAATAGATTCTCATATTTTTATTATCAGTAATGAATGTTCATGAGCATGGTTATAATTAGTTAGCTTGTAGTCCTTCGAAGGTTAGAATTAGTTCAATTACTAGTCTTGATCAATTTTGAGTTGGTATAGTAATTCTTTATTTACAACAGTTCAATTATAGCTTAAGTTGTAGGCACCCATAGCCATTGGTGCTAGTTTGTTTGTTTCACTATTATGCAATTCTGTAAATTCCAACAAGTAGAACACCTTAATTAGGATAACCTAGGTAGCCTCAAGTCCCTAAAGGCACATATAGTGCAACACCATCACAAGTTTACAAACCTTGGTTGACATTTTTATGTAGTCTTTACAATGTTGTGTGGACTGTTCAGCTAATCATACCTCTAAATTGTGTGGTTTCTACCAAGTTTACAATATACTAGTTTAAACTCTACATTTTTGGCACCATTGTTGGGGATGGTGCTATCTTAGACTTTTTTTCCAATCTTTGATAGTTTACACTTTTTTAACAGCATTAGGACTGTTAGACTTAATCTTTTTCAACACACCAGAAAGTTACACTAACATTGTGTAGGACCGCTACTATACAAAGCCATATTTATTATATGCAGAGGCAATGAGATTCTTTGGAAAGATTCCTCCCCTCTACATGCCAAGAAGCCATAGCAAAAATTGGTGACTCTAGTACTCAGAGTGAGGGTAATACTAAAGAAGAAATTTCCCTATCACCAACATCTAGCACGCAGATAGAGGGGGCATACCGAAACATGGGTGAAGTAGTGGATGATCCTAAACGTGCAACCTTTGAGTTCCCAATCACCAACCAAGAAAGGGCTAATGTACTGAAGAATATTCCTCGTTCAGTATTACTAGTATTTTATGGGTTGGTGACTGAAGACCCAAATACATTTATGTTTGAATTTGATGTCCCATGCCGAAGTTATGACCATACTTTTGATGCTCATAGGCTCAAACTCTTCCCTTCCACTCTAAAAGATGCAGCCCTAAGATGGTTTATGGGATTAGGCAAGGATGTTGTCCCTGATTGGAATACCATAAAAATATTGTTCTTGAAAAAGTACCAAGACTATTGTAGAGGATTTGATAGGAGGATATATGAAATTTTCAAAATGAAACAGAAGGAGGATGAGCCATTAGAAGATTATGTGGAGAGATTTTAGTTTGCTTTGAAGAAAAACCCACAAAACAGGTTATTTGAAGAATCCCTCAAGTTAGTATTTTTGAGAGGGGTCAATGAGGACTATATGGATGCCCTCAATCTTATTAAGCAAGGGGATATCTCTAAAATACCATTTTAAGACATATGCAAATTCTACATAAATTATTCTAGGACCTTCACTAAGAGGCCAAGAGGAGAGAGGACATCCACTATTGGAAAATCATCTATTAGGGTTTCAAAGATAGATTCAAGAAATTTGTTGTCCAACATGAAGGAGGACATTATCAGTCACCTGGAAACTCAGTTGGACACTCTCCACGTCAAGAAGAAGCAAGAGGAAGCTGAAGCAATGTTCACTTAATACTACCCAAGGTGTAGGCAAAGGAAAGCAAACTATAAATGCAAGAGGGTGACTAGTATTTAACAAGACAAATTTGAGAAACCTGATTTCCAGCCACTTGAAGGAGAGGATGGACAACTCTTTTATATAGATCAAAGAAGACCATGGAAACAAAGAAAAGGTATGTCACAAGATCCTCTTAACTTTAATTCATCCTTTCCCATTGGAAATCAAAAAATTTCTGCTTAGAATTCTTAGTCTTGGCCAACTAATCAAAATCAATGGCAAAACCCTCAACAATGGCCACAACCTCATCAAAATTGGAACCAACACCAAATCCTTAGTCACAACAAAATTTATAGGGTTCCAATTACAATCCCCAATGGTCAATATAATAGAACCAGTAGCAGCCTCAATGGAAAAAATGCCAGTAGTGGCAGCAGTAAAACATGAATTATCAACAGCCTATGCTTCCTTCTTAGCCCCAACAACAAGCCATTATGCCTCCATCAAATCCAACATCTTAGCCACCCATACCACCATAATTACCTACCCAACATGTACCTAAACCTAACAACAAGCCTGTTCAACAAGATTATACTAACAAGGCTATGCAATACCCCACTTATGGGGTAGAGGTGAGTGATGTTCACCTCAGGTCAGGGAAACAACTAGTTGGGCCTTCATCCCCTCAAATCGTTGAGATGGATCATGAGGAACTTGTAGTTGAAACTTTAGAAAAATCACCTCTGGAACCTGAGTCAAATCAAGTACACCAAACTACCTCAAGTCCAAAGCCTCATTTCCCTGAACGCTTAGCCATTCAAAAACATCACACACAGGTTGAGACAGACCTACTATGTCAACTAAAGGATGTAAGCATTAAGATTCCTCTCATCTTAGCTATTAAAGATATCCCAATCTATACCAAAATTGTGAGGGACGTATGTCTTAAGAAACCAGTGAGGAAAAGGAAGGATTCTTAAATAGTTCATGTCCTAGGAAACCTTGTTGATACCATGTTAGGAAACATTATTGTCCCTAAATATATAGACCCTAGTAGTCCAGTAGTGGACGTTAAGATTAATGGGACCCTTATCAAGAACACTTTGATAGACTTAGGGGCAATAATCAATGTCATGACTAAAGAAACAATGCAATTACTTTGGTTACCAAACCTTAGACCTACACAAACTATTCTACAGTTGGCTAATAGGTCAATAGTCAAGCCTGAAGGAATCATCGAAGATTTAGTTATTGCATTATATTCTTGGGAATATCCTATTGATTTCATAGTTTTATAGCCAAAGGTTAATCTTGCGAGATATCCAGTCATCCTAGGTAGACCATGGTTAGCTATAGTTGATGCATTCATAGGCTATAGGTCTAGCAATATGATAATATTTAATGGGATTGTGACCAAGAAATTGGTCATCTATCCTCCAGCCCAACCTTATGCTAATCTTGAGCAAACTATTTGGACCACTTTGGATGAGGAAGATAATTATTCCCTACAGACTTTGATGACAATAGAACGCAACCCTATGTTGGATGATCATGATGAAGATGATCTGATTGCTCATATAATATAGAATGACTATGATAGTAGCCCACAACAAGACTATCTCACATTCCTACAAGACCCCTTCCAAAGTATTATACCCACCAATTCCTTAGAATAAATATCTCAGATCTTTCATTCCTTACTGCCACAACAGTGTGTACCAATCATTCCTAGCCTTGAACTATCATTTGTGCAAGAATCATCCAAATAACTAGAATTCATGCCAATAAAAATGATGAACATATAAACAATGTATTGATTGAGGAGTAGTAGAATTCCCTAACTACTGTTGCAGGCACACGCAACAACATATGCATGAGACTATCATGATATGAAAGGTATAGATACTAATTTATGTATGCATAGGGTCTATATAAATGATGGTTATTGACATATTAAACAACCTCAAAGACGAATGAACCCTTCCTTGAGAAAAATAGTCAAAGTTGAACATCAAAAACTCCTTGATGCAAGCTTCATTTATCCTATATCTGACAGTGAATGGGTCTCACCTTTAGTCATTGTTCCCAAGAAAGGTGGGAAATGTTGAGTATGTGTACATTATAGGGAACTGAACACTACCACTCAGAAGGACCACTTTCCATTGCCCTTTATAGATCAAGTGATTAACTCTTTAGCCAAGAAGAAGTAATTTTCATTCCTAGATGGTTTCAATGGTTATAATCAGATAAAACTTGCTCCAAAGGATTAGGACAAGACAACATTTACATGTCCTTGGGGTACTTATGCTTACTTTTTTCTGCCCTTTGGTTTATGCAATGCTCTAGCTACTTTTGAGAGAGCAGTGCTTAGCATCTTTTCTGATTATGCTCATGACTATATAGAGATATATATGTGTAATGGAGTGAATTTGCACCCCTTGCGAATTCCCCATTTAAACCCTTTACCTTAGAAAAATCAAAACTGAAGATTCTATTCCACCTCATCCATCTGCTTCCCATCCATTCGGAGGCTATCTATAGTGTCAGTGGGGGAATTTATGTCAAGGATGCTAGCACGGAATGTGGATGTCTGCACGAAACACTACCATCTTGACAAGATTCTCACCTTTGAAATTTGCAAAGGTGTTAAAGTTCTCCATTGGCGATGAAGTGTAATGACCCTATGCCCTTGACCGACCTTGAATGACTCTTTGGGCTCCTATTCATCTTCAAAAGACGATCCTTCACATCCAATTTGTCTTCTTCATATTCTTCTATCTCACTTGACACTTCTTAGCATTCTACACACTCCATTCATATCACTTTCTCCATTGTTGAAGCTCCAAGTCGACACTCTGTTGGTTTTTCTCCTCTCGTTGTTGTGGCAAAGTTGTCATCTACAAGCTTTTGAGCTCACATCTCCCTTCACGTGCTTGAGGGCATCTTGTTGGGGAGGTGATATCCATTTTATTTAGCATCATTGTTTGATGCAATAGCATATTGTTGTTAGCATTGCTTGGTATTCTTCTTTTCAATGCTTTTCTTTATCATATTTTCTCTATTATGGCTATCTTGGTTGTCCATGGAGGTGGGAACATCGAAACGGAGGTTTAACTACAACAATCCCTGAAATAGCCCCAACATTTTTCCTTGTTCTATTGTGTGTAGGTACTTTGTTCGTCTGGAGCTTGCAAGAGGCTGGACCAACCATAAGTTTTATTTTCACCACTTTCATTCTTGTAAAATTCTATCTTTTAAGTTAAAGTATTCTTCTTGTTGTTTTAGACATTTAGTTGCATTCTGATTTCTGTTACCATACAAAATTGTGTTTATCAAGTAGTTAGTGACTTCCCTATTAATTTTAGATTGTACTTTGTACTCCATGTCTATATGGATGCTAGCACCTAATCGGGACACCAGTGTTTCGTGTTGTCATCCATCTTCTGCACTAGAGTCCCTTGGAAAAGAGCTACCTAGGTTACAGTCTAGGCTTGGGAATTTGCTCACCTAGTTTCCTAAACTCTCGAGTTGATAAAATCTCAGTGACAGATCAGTTGTCCCTCCTTTTCAACCCTCTCGAAACATTAAACTTGCCTTAAAAAATCCTTAACGTGAGGTAGATCAAGGTAGTTGATTGTTCTAGACCCTCCCGTGACTTGGAGTCTTGAGCAGTCTAGCCCCCTCTACATTTTGGTGAACCCAACGTGAAACTTGTAATATTTGTTTCTCTGTGTTGAGGTTATTTCTCTTATTTCTACGTAAGTTGTGGGCTTGTGCATTGTGATGCTTTATGAGCTTCACAACTTAGTCTACAACTTCTAGATACATTGTTAGAAGGAGCACGCGATAGTGACACTTAGAGATGAACTTTATGAGGGTCACTTTGGCTCTTGCCTCCCAGGAGATGATATCAGCAGTGGAGATGAGTTTCTTCAATGAAACCACTTGTGCCCCTACTCCTCCTATCTTACCTTTAGCTCCACCTCTAGATGAGAATGAAGTCATCACTATTCCCATAGAGCACCTCATGGCTCTAAATAGGAGGCTTTTGGATCTTACAAATCACTTAGGGGGAGATCAAAGCATGGCTAGGCTAGCTAGGGTTGTTAATGAGTTCAAATATATGTTAAAAAGGATCGAACAGGCATAGATTTTCTTTGTGGCCTTATCGATTTAATGGATGCATATGTACCTTTCTACAATCCTAGGTCAAATATTACCCAAGGTCATGTGCTTGATGCTTATGAAAGAGACAAATTGGTGTCTTAATGCCAATGACATCAGTATGATTGGTTGAAACAGGCCCTTCCGTCAGCATCTCCATTCCTAATCTGCCTCCTACTATCAAAGCAAGTAGAGTACCCCTTGGATTTAATGTTCTTCCTCCTAGCAGTAGATCTATCCTTAGCAGCAATATTTATAACAAAATGGGAGCTGGTGGTCCCGGTATGTCTAGTGGCTTTGACGGTGGCTCTGGTGGTGGTCACGACGATGGCTCTGGTGGTGGTCACGATGGTGGCTATGATGGTGGCATCAACAGTGACTACAGCAGAGGCCCTGGTGGTGGCTCCAGTGGTGGCTCTAGTGGTGGTCTTGGTGGTGGCTTTGGTGGTGACTCCACTAGTCCTATGTCTTCATCTAGCCTTGTTTTGAATGCCCTGCTGCAAAATATGGGTCAAATAAAAAACCAACTAGCGAGTCTATCCCAAGCCTCTACCCAGCCTATCTTTCAACCTTCTTCCAACATAGTCCTTTGTTAGTGACAATCTTGAATACTCCCTTCCCTCAAGGGATGGAAATTATTAAGTTTGAGAAGTACCATGGTAAAGGATACCCTCAAACACATGTGTTAGCTTTCAATGCGATGTGTACAAATTTCTTTCACCACGATGCTTTGATGGCCAAATTATTTCCTCAATCTCTCAAGGATATAACACTAGAGTGGTACTTTTCCTTGCCAGACAACTCCATATTCTCATTTGATCAACTTGTTAATCAATTTCTCCAGTAGTTCGAGGCTAACATCAGGGTGAAGATGACCTTCTCGGATCTAGTTTGATGTAAGCAGGGAGAGCATGAGAAGATTACTAGTTTCATTTCTCAATAGAAAGCACTCTTTTCATAAATCTCCTACCTGGTACTCGACTCAAATGTATAAAAGGTGTTCATAGGAAATCTACAATGACCTTGGCAGGAGAAGTTCACCTTAATGAAGTATCCTTCTTTTGCTCATTTGTGTGCGACATTGTGGGAGTATCAACAAATGGTTACTCAGTTCGAGGGATCTTCCTTGCGCTCCCATCTCAAAGGAAGATCTATAGTATCAATTTCGGGAAAAGGTAAATGTATTGCGAATGTAGTCATCGCGTCTAATGATAGAGGCCTCAAGCACAACAGACAGTTCACTAAATTATCTAAATCTTATTCTTCTATTCTACATAAATTGTTGAAGGATAAGGTTATAACCTTGGAAGATCCTCAACCTCGTAGACAGCCTTATCCTGACTGGTATGATGGGAATTTTTTTTTCCAATACCATCGTGTCCACGGCATGATACTGAACATTGTTAGCACTAGTGTCACGAGATACAGGATCGCATCGATGACAATACCAATGCCTCAATGGTAAAAAGCAGAGTACGAAAAAGTCTATGGCTAAGGTGAATAGTGAATTACAGATTTACGCGGACCTGTTTTCGTCTTACTCTACGAGTTTAATTAGTGATCCCCTTGGTGCTTCTCCCGAGGCCTCAACATACATAAATATGGTTTCATTTACTCACAGTCCTCCTCCTCAACATGTGACTAGCTCACCAAATGTAACTTTTACATTGTAGGATCTACCCATGAATAACAAAGCCTCTCCTATATATATTCCCGCTTGCATCAATGAAAACATTGTAATAGGAGTCCTTGTGGACCCTACGAGTCGAGTGAATGTTACTATGAAAGATTCTCTTTTGTTGAATTCTTTATAGAGGGAGGAATATGAGAAGTCAAAAACCACTATATGTACTCATGATGGCCTCTCTCTTGCTCCTTATGGTTCTATAACACTTTTTTTCCTAGTAGGACCTAGAGCTGTGAATACTACCTTTGACGTCAATCCAAAATTTGACTTATTTAGACTGAAATTAGGAATTCCTTGGCTAGTTTCCATGAACGCAATCCCCTTGATAATCCACAAATGCTTGAAGTTCTCTCATGAGGGTTTTGTACATCTAGTCCATGACACCAATTACAAACTAATGGTGGCGCATGGAAGATACTCACTTGATCTCTTTTGGCCTACCCTTGTTGGTCTACTCCCTCCTAGGATAGACCTGTTGTATCGAACTTATGTGATACAAGAATGGGGGCATAGCACCAAAAGTGACCTACCCTCCTCCCTATGCCATTTTAGTTAAAGCTTCCATGATAGTGTAGCATAAGGCTTCCTCTACCACTTGAAAAATGGAGGAGGAGAAGTTCGCTTAGGTGTCTTCTTCTTCCTTTGCAATTCCATCTGTCTCTGCCTCTCGTCCTGCTGTTGCGCCATCAAATTCCGCCCTATGCATCTCTTGGGGAGTTTGATGGTGCCCACTTGGTAGAAGGTTAAGCATCAAGTGTTTGACCTTCCTATTTTTCCCACGGTCTTCAACCTGTTGTGTATGGTAAGGGGAAGGATCGCCATGGAGTCGCCTTTGCCTCTCAGCCCCCATAGCCTCCTACTATTCCTACTCCTAGGGTAGAAAATGGGAAGAGGCCTGCCATTGAGGTGCTCAAATCTACTCCCCTATTTGTGGTTGCATCTATTCCTCCATCTCTTCCTCATGTTCATGTCCAAGAGTCACTCCCTCCACCAAAAATGGCTATGATGGATACTCTAATAGCTTAATAGGAGCCTTCCACTCCTTCCCAAGCTGCAACCTCTAGCTCCTAGAGCCAGAGAAATTGTCTTGTGCATGAGCGTAAGCATCGAAGGAAGGCTCTAGCCATTGAGAAAGCTACCTTAAAGGAGGAAGGGGGCCAAAATCTCTTGCTTTGGTGTCTTCTGATGTGTCCTCTTTCGGCCCTTTTTCTTCAATTCCCTTTGCCTCAATCTTGCTTCTAGCTCCCCCTGCGAGCATGAAAGATCCTCACCCTAAAAGGATGCAAATATTCATTTCTCCTTCGGCTGAGCTGCCCCTTTTGATGTCCCTTCCAAACATCCCACCTTTTTTCAAACCTGTGGATATGTTGAATACCTCGGTGGTGTTCGCTATGGTTTTCTCTACTTCTTCCTCACCTTTTGCTTCATCTATGGGGATCTCGCATCCTCCAATGAAGCACAAGTTGGAGGATGACCCTACTTCTAATGGGGGTCAGAAGAAGGGATCACCTTCTTTGGAAGTTAGTTTTGTGTTGGCTTGTGCTATCCTAGTGACGAAGGCAGCCCCGACATCCCCAAAGTTTGTCACTGCCCCCGAGTCCTTTGATGAGGTCGGTAGTGGATCTCGGGTGCCTCCTCCATCGCTTGCTTAGTTGACACATGGAACTCCCATAAAGTGCATTTTCAACTCTATAGATGATGTTCTAGCTCTATCCATGATTTTTGCAAAATCGTTGATGTTTACCTCACAAGAACTGAGTAAAGAATACCTTGAGGGGCCTTCTTCCTTGGATCTTGTTGTAGGAGAGTCAAAGGGTACCCCCTTGCTATCTCTCCCTTGCAAGATCATTCACCTTTCCCTTACAATGATCTAGATTAGGAGAACGACCACCACTTGGTTGATGAGGACTAGGGGGTGCCTCTTCTTTATCTGTAGATTAGATTATGTGTGTTTGTTGTGTTTCCCTCATGCTTGTTTTATGTGTTCCTAGAGGACCCTTGTCACCCTTGTAGGTGCTTGGATACATAAGTGTTTTATATCGTAAAACTTCTATTTTTCATATCTTTCTTCTCTTTGTTGTGCCTCGATTTTCAACAATTGAGGATGATGCAAAGCGTTGGGGATATTTAGGCCTCCCTTCCATGTTGACCCAATTTTTTATCTTCATTTTGTTTTCACATAACTTTCTTCACATGGTCTGATATAGTAGGGGGTTGATGACAGTTCATTTATTTGTTATTATATTTATCTATCTATATTTATGAGCAACTCTAACCCTGAAATATCAGATCCCCCTGTCTCTTGTTCATTATGTCATTGTTTGTCCTTTCTTTTTATCTTTCTCTCTTCTTTTCTTGCTTTGTGATGTTGTGGTGCTTATGTGTTGTCCCTCATATGTGTGACAACATTACCACAGTTACATCCCGTCATGTTTTGCGGGCCACAACATCACTTTCATTCTTGCCTTTCTCTCCTTTGGATGTCACATGCCTCTAAGTTTAGCACACACCATCCTAAGGGGGGGCTATCATATTGCTTTGATTTTCATAAGGTGTATTCGGTGGCCAACGAATCCCTCGCTGAAAATCCTTATTTTTTAAAAATTGCATTCTTCAACATGGATTCCTAGCCAAATTTTTCTTTCATCATAGATTCATAAGATAGAATCTGAAAACTTGCCTTCGAGAAGGAAGTAATTTTTCTAATCAAGAAGTCTAAAAACTTTCCCTTGCGAGGGAGCATTCTTTCTTTTGAATTCCTTGATGAAAGGCATCTTTCAGAAGGATTTCTTGGCACTAGAATCATTGGCGAAAAATTATATCTTTTCAAAACTGTTATCGCTTTCAAACAGAGCATCCCTTGAGTGGACCCCTTTTCTTTTGAAGGGTTATTGAGGGGGCCCTTTGAAAGCTTCTCCTTCAATTATTGACTGTGTACATGACTGTTTGTTTGTCTTCCTACGTGGATTTTTGTTATCTAACATGTTTTTTTTGCAGATTAACATGGTGCTTTGCAGGGGCACTTGTGAAGTTGTTTTTCAATTGACCTTGTAGGACTGAGCACCTATAAGGCCCCATTAGACTCTATGGAGCCTCTCACATCTAGCCTCCATCAGGAATAAGCACCTAGACGTGCCTCTTTTGCAAGTTTGAGGACCTGTAAAGCACTTTCATCCTATGAGATCTCTTTGTTCAACTTTGTAGGACTGAACACTTGGAGAGCCTTTTTTTCACCTTTTGTAAGTCTACAGACCTATGGTGCATTTGCTCAACTCTCCTCAAGACCGAGTACCTGTGGGGCCATCTCCTCTTCCTATGTTTTTGGGTGTGTTAGATTGCGATCTACTCCCTCAACGGTTCAGGTATACATTTTTAAAACTATTTCGATCTACTTTACCTCGCATTTGGTAGCACATATGCTCACTAAAGTGGGGGAAAATATAATGGATTGAATTTGAACCCCTTGGAAACTCCCCATTACATCGCTTACCTTAGAAAAATCAAACTTGAAGATGCTATTCCACCTCATCCATCTGCTTCCCATCCATTTGGTAGTTGTCTATAGTGTCGGTGGGGCAATTTCTATCAGGGATGCTAGCGCGGCGCACGAATGACTGTGCTATGCGTTGTTGTCCTAACAGGATTCCTACCTCTAGAATCTATAGAGGCATTACACTTCTCCATTGGAAATGAAGCGTAACACCCTTACGCCCTTGATTGACTTCAAACAACTCTTTTGGGATCCTATTCATCTTCAAAAGATGATCCTTCACATTCAATTGATCTTCTTCATCTTCTTCGATCTCACTTGACACTTCTAAGCATTCTACACACTCCATTTTCACAACACTTTATCCATTGTTGAAGCTCCAAGTTGACACTTTGTTGCTTTTTCTCCTCTTGTTGTTGTGGCAACGTTGGCATCTACAAACTTGCGAGATCACATCTCCCTTCATGTGCTTGAGGGCATCTTGTTGGGGAGGTGATATCCATTTTATTTAGCATCATTGTTTGATTCAGTAGCATATTGTTGTTAGTATTGCTTGGTATTCTTCCTTTCAGTGCTTTCCTTTATCATATTTTATCTATTGTGGCTATCTTGGTTGTCCATGGAGGTGGGAACACCGAAACAGGGGTTCGATTGTGATAAGCCCTGAAACAGCCCCAACATTTTTCCTCTTTATGTTGTGTGTAGGTACTTTGTTCATGCGGAGCTTGCGGGAGGCTAGACTGACCGTAAGTTTGATTTTCACCACTTTCATTCTTATCAAATTCTATCTTGTAAGTTAATGTATTCTTCTTGTTGTTTTAGACATTTAGTTTCATTCTACTTTTTGTTACCGTACAAAACTATATTTATCAAGTAGTTAGCAAGTTCCCTATTAATTTTAGACTGTACTTCATACTCCCTGTCTATATGGACGCTAGCACCTAATCGGGATTCCAACGCGTCACACTATCATCCATCTTCTACACTAGAGTCCCTTGGTAGAGAGCTACCTAGGTTACAATCTAGGATCATGAATTTGCTCACCTGGTTTCCTAAAATATCAGGTTGATAAAAGGATAGTGACAGATCAGTTGTCCCTCCTTTTCACCCCTCTTGAAACATTAAACAATCCTTAGTGTGAGGTAGATTAGGGCAATTGATTGTTCTAGACCCTCCCATGACTTGGGGACCTGAGCAGTCAGTCCCCCTCCTCTACAATATGGATGATTTCACCACATATGGGGAAAATTATGAGGAAGCCCTTAGCAATCTGGAAAAAGTATTAAAGAGATGTAAAGAACACAATTTGTCCCTTAGTAATGAAAAATGCTTTATGATGATGACTCAGGGAATTGTTTTAGGGCACTTCATATCCAGTGTAGGGATTCAAGTTGATCCACAGAAGATAGAAATCTTTTGTACATTACTTGTTCCACAAAAGAAAAGAGATATCAAAAGTTTCCTTGGCCATGCAGACTACTACGGGAGGTTTATTAAGTATTTCAGTAAAATTGCTACACCATTGTTTGTTTTGCTAACTAAAGATATTAAATTTGATTGGAGAATAAAATGCCAACATTCTTTTGAAGAGCTGAAGAAGGCCTTAACCCAAGCACCTATTTTGAGGGGGCCAAATTGGACCTTACCCTTTCATATACATGCTTTATATTTTTCTATTGAAGCAGTTTTGGGTCAGAAAGAGGTAACAAAGAATATTCTATTTACTATATTAGCAAGAATCTTCAAGGAGCAGAGTTAAATTATACTGTTACAGAAAAGGAGATGCTAGCAGTAGTGTATATGCCATCAATAAATTCAGGTATTACATCACTAGTTATTTATTTTTTGTCCACACAGACCATACATCTATCACACATTTTATGAACAAGTCTATAGTAGGGGGTAGACTAGTCAGATGGTTGCTCCTTCTATAAGAGTTTGATATTACAATAGTGGAAAAAACTTGGTAAATCTAATGTAGTAGTAGATTTTTTGTCAAGGTTGCCAACATAATCAGTAGAAGGGGTAGTGGATGACTCATTTCCAGATGAACACTTGTGTGCTCTTAATGTACATGTCCCCTAGTATGCTAACACTGCAAATTATTTAGTGACAGGGCAGATTCCACCACACTTTTCTCCAAGGGAAAAGAGACAATTGGTACATAAGTGTTTTCCATACTCTTGGGTATCAGGTTATTTGTTCTACACTAGCCCTAAAAACATCATGAGAAGGTGCATAAGGGAAGATTAAATCTATGATATCATGAAGGCTTGTCATGATGAACCATGTGGGGGTCATTTTGCAGCAAAAAGAACAACATTCAAAATCATCACAACTGGTTATTATTGGCCAACTTTACACATGGATTTTGTCAAGTACACAAGAAGTTGTGATAGGTGTCAAGAATGGGTAAACCAACAAGGAGTGATGAAATGCCATTACAGCCCCAGTTAACACTAGCTCTCTTTGATAAATGGGGTATAGACTTTATAGGACCGATCTCACCTACTTCTAAAAACAAGGAATATATCCTAGTTTGCATTGATTATCTACCTAAGTGGGTAGAAGTAAAGACATTACAGTTTTCCAGAGATGGAAATGTGGCAAAATTCTTGTATGAGGATATTTTTACTAGGTATGGAGTACCTAGGGAAATTTTGATTGATTAGGGTCTATAATTTACTTCAGACCTCATCACCATATTGGTTGAAGAATATCAAATCAAGCACAAAAATTCAACACCTTATCATCCTCAGGGCAATGGCCAGGTGGAGGTTACCAACAGAGAAATTGAAAGTATTCTAACCAAGATAGTGCAGTTACATAGAAAATATTGGGTTGTTAGGTTACCAAAAGTAGTATGGGCACATAGAACAGCTTGAAAAACAACAATTGGTTTTACACCCTATGAGCTGGTATATGGAAAAACAACATTCCTTCCAATTGAGTTTAAATATAAGACATTAAGAATAGTAGTAGAGTTGGACATGGATCTCACAACAGCTCAAAAAGAGAGGCTACACCCTTTAAATGGGTGGGATGAAATTAGGATGGAGGCCATCCATCACATTGAGATAGTACAACAACAGAGGACAAAGTGGCATGACCAATATATCAAAACAAAAGAATTTATTGTAGTATACTAGGCCTTATTATATGATTCAAGATACACGGATTTCAAAGGGAAACTCTAATCTAGGTGGTTGGGACCTTATGAGATAAGCTATGTCTTTCCTAATGGAGCGATACAGTTGTATACCATAGATGCAGTGAGGTTCTCACTCCTGATTAATGGCTACCGATTAAAACTCTATAAAAGACCAATACAAAAGGAAGATTTTATTTTCTCTCTATTTCAACAGTATGGACCTCATCAAGATACAAGTTCAGAAACACAGAGTGAAGCCTCAACAGCAACAACAAATATACCAAGTCCTTCAAGTGATTCAAAATCTGATAGAGCTACACAACTTAATCCCTGAGATCACTTAGAATTAATTTCTTATTCTACCTCACAAGCACACACAACACAGTTATAATGATGTACATACTTTTTCCAGCAGGACCTGTCTTATATATACAACTTTCAACATTAAAAAAGGGCCCTATTGCACTAGGGACCTATAGCACAATAGTTGTAACAATACAAGAAGGGACCTAATGCCGAAGGTACCCGTAGCGTCGTCTAGTAGAAAATTTTCAAATCACTTGTCGCCACATTAATTATAGTTCATGCGTTCTCGCCTCAAAATTCTCACATGCAGTATCCATCTTTTCATAATAAGTACTATGCCTATTTTATTTTTTGTTGTCAATTCAAATTTTAAACTTTTGAACTATCACATCACTAACTATTATCCATCTATTATGTTTCATTACCCTACATCTACCACCTCACCATTCATTCACCTACAATTACTTCCAGTCACATCAAATCAAATGGAAAATACATGTTATTTAGCTCACATGTGCGGCATTTAGTTAGTCACCTCTGATAGGTATGCAAGGTACACTATCATAATTATCATAGATTTATTAACTCTTTCGTTATGTCTTTCATATTAAATTAAGCATGTGATATATTCATAACATTGATTTTCATACTTTCTAATCATATCCTTGCCCATCACGAGTTGAAGTGAGGTCACTTAAAACCTTAAGTTGACTGGAGGGTATTTATTTTCACCACCTAAAACCAAATGCAACAGATAGATATGACATGCAAAACCCTCCTAAAATTGAACCTACTTTTTGCTGATACTTTCAATTGTCAATTCCTTAATCTTGTGAACAAGCTAAGTCAAACCCAGAACCCATTTTTGAGCTCAATTAAGTTGATACTAAGAAGGGGAATTGTAGTTACAGTATATATAGTGGTATTGGAAGTGCATGAGGGAATAGCAAAATAAGAGAAGAGTTTGAAGGTGGTGAAGTAGAATTGAGATGAATTTTCAAGGTTAACATGTTGAGCAAAAGTAAAAGAGATTCATAATGGGAGGTGATGTCATTAGGAGAGAGTCATTGGCTCACAAGAAAATACTAGAAGATGCAATGGTATTGCCTATCTTCACAAAAGTGGGTTGGCTCGATTAATTCCAAAAACTGACATAATTTGATAATGATATAGCAAGAAGGTTTGCAGCCAAATTGAAGCACAATGAAGAAATGGTAAAAGGGTTGTTAGTGGATGCATCTGAAATTGCCATAGCACAGGTATTTGGGTTGCCTAGAACTGGAGCAAAGTTTCCAGCACGCACAGATGTGGTGGTTGTAAGAGAGGAATTCTATGAGTGAGGAGAGAATTTGGATTTGTCATCACAAGGTACAAAGAGGATTTCTCTTCCATGGTTTTGGGCTAATTGTGCTTCCTATGTCATTAGATATCTTATTTGTGACAGTAGACAAAATATTTTGTATATTGTACATTTCAAATTGCTTAGTCACCTTTACCATAATAGGCTAGTAAATGTGCCAAATTTTCTTTATAATATATTAAAAAGCAAAAAGAATGACATCAAATTATCAGAGGAAACAAAGTGGCACTACCTTATCACATCACTGTTTGATTTCCCTCTTAGTAAAAAGAAACTTGAGAATTCAGTACCCATAGGTAGCTTGGGAAGATTTTGTAAAATGTGAAGATATTAATAGTTTACTTGAGGCACCTATAGTACCTAAAACTTTAGATCCACAAGCTTAACCTATAAGAGGAAGTTATCCTATATCACCTACGGATTCACCTACCTATAGCCAAGGTGATCTAGAAGAGCACAATGTGCCAAAGTCTAGGTCACTAGTAGTGGAAGAAATTTTCATCTTCTTCAAAACCACCAAAACCCAAGAACCAAAGAGACAATACATCTACAACATCTACACCTTCTAAAACAAATAAGAAAAAGAAGGATGTTGAAAAGAAGAAACCTACACCTAGGTGTTCAAGCCGGATGAAAAATCAAGGTGCTATGAGAGGGAGTGAGGAAAATCCTGGATAAAAGGAAAAGGGACAAGAATAGCAGGAGGAAGATGTGATGTTGGTTGAGACAGATTCTGAAAGGAAGGGAAATATACTTGGAAATGTGTGTACACCTGTGAAGAGGAAGAGGTATGTTTCTACCACTTCTGATTCAAATTTAGAAGATGTATTTGTTGCCAAGAAAACCCCAGATAGTCCCACCTATGAAGACTATACAGGGGGTGGTAATGAGAAATTTTTGGAAACTAAGGAAATGTTTATAGAAGATAGAGATGTCAAGAAAGAGCTTCAAGAATCTTTGGACAAAATAAAACATTTGGAAGGGTTAGTGTAGAGCTATGAGAAGAAAGACAAGGAAAGGGAAACAAAAATACAAGAATTGGAAGAAAAATTCAAAACATAGCCACGATGCAAAACTGGATTTATTGGCACAATTGGCCATTACCAAAACAAGGGATGGAGGACTTGCAGTACCAAATCATTGACCTCCTCCTATAAGAACTCCAATTCAACATACAACCTTGTCTTTTGGTTATCAACTATGGAATGTGGCTAATGAGTTTGCACAAGAAAAAGAAAAGTGGAAGAAAGAAAAAGAAATTGTGATTGAAGAACATGCTAAGGTGTTAGACGGGAAATAGATTGAGCTAAGAAAATCAGTAGTTTGATTGGAAGAAGTGGCAGATAAAGCTACTAAAATCATAATATGTAGACCTCTAGCAAGGACATATGCACTATTTTTGCAAGAAAAATTTATGAGATTTTAGTTCAATAGGCTAATTAGTAACCAATTAGTTGGAATGAGCAGGGAATTTGAGTTTCTTGATGTTTTTGCTAAATCTACACCAGAAGAGCAGGATCAACTTTGTGAATACTATTTACACAACTATGTAGTGTCGGATGAAACAAAGTGGAATCCTCTAATATTTGTAGATCTCGAGGTAAGGGCACTAGCATCTTATTATAGGAATGAACAATTTAGGGGATAAATAATGGAAGAATATGAGGAGAGAGAGAAATCAGTTGCTCTCCCAATAAGGAAAGAGTCTAAATACCTTGATGCACTTATAAATGAATGGTTGAAACTCCTAGATCATAAAGGTGTAGGAAGAAAAATTATGAAACTAAGGATAAAGGATTACAAAAGAATGTAAACATTGGTTGTGGGTTTGAGTCAGCAATGTTGCAATTATATGTAGAGTAGATGGAACAACTTGACCACAGAGTTGCAGAGAAAGGAACCTCACTCAGTGTACAATTTTACCACCATGCTTGAGGGGGTACATGGATATATGAAAATTGGTGCTAACATAGGAATTCACTAGGTACCACTCACTTTTCACCCACCTATACTACTCTAACCAGTTCCACATTGGACTGGGGAAAAGGAAGAGGAGTGTGAGAAAGATGGGATCATCAGAATGAGACAACTTGCAGCTTATAGAGGTTTCTACTGAAATTATATCAAGGGAGTTGATGTTGTCATGGACCTTAAGGAGATCACCCTGCGATATAATTTGTACCCCTAGTGTTTTTCTTGAGGAAAATAAAAAGTATAGTTGGGGGGAATGATGGGTTCATCTATTAGGCTATTTTTTGTTGTTTTTACGCATACTTTTAGACATTATTAGACAATCCTTTTAGATAATATTCTTGTGATATGCTATCTTTTCATGCTTATTATACAACCTTGGACCTAAATTATAGTAATGGAAATATAGTTATGATATAGTAGCATTGCATGGTTTATATGTGAGTGTGTATGAAATGTGGATGAAATTCTATGTTTAATCATGGTAGTTAGCTTTGTGTATGTCTTATGGATTAACCTCTTGCAGCCCAAGAAGATACTGTAGCCCGTAACAATTGGAAGTTGTAGCCCGCAGCAAAAGGAAGACTTGGACAATGAAACAGGGGAAGTGCCAGATCAAGTTGAATGCAATAACTACTGTGTGGAGATACCTGATAGAGTTGTTGGTGCATCAGTATGATAGCTAATAAGGTGCTAAGAAGAAGAATTATTTTGTTGATAGGATTCTAGATGACTATTTTTGTGTCTTACATACAGATTTGTTTTACAAAGTTTCAATTCTATTAGAAGTCTTCTTTCTTTTCAATTGCAATTGAACAATTCAAATCTTAACTATATACTTTGATATCTAGGAAGTGTAGTTAATGATTGCAGTTAGAAGTTATGTTAGAATAAACTCCCTCGTGTTTGTATATAGTTGATGGTTGAGTCCTTAGATAAGTTAGTTGATTTCATTATTTTGTTATTAGTTACTTTTAATTTTTCAGTTATCATCTATATACATGTTGATTATTTAGAATGATTTCATTGAATACACTTTGTGAAGAAGATTTTGTGTAATCTTTTGTGATGCGTAATGAATGAAGTTCAAGTTCATATGAATGCATAGAATCTGAAGGGTTAGATTTGGTTTAGTTAAGTGAAGACAACCACTTGAGTAGGCTACTCAAGGTAACAGTTCTTCACTATATTTGCAGGTGTTTATTTCTATTAGAATAGATTCTCATATTTTGATTATCAGTAATGAATGTTCATGAGCATGGTTACAATTAGTTAGCTTGTAGTCCTTCGAAGGTTAGAATAAGTTCAATTACTAATTTTGATCAGTTTTGAGTTGATACAGTAATTCTTTATTCACAACAGTTCAATTACATGTTAAGTTGTAGGCACCCGTAGCCATTGGTGCTAGTTTGTTTCTTTCACAATTATGCAATTTTGTAAATTCCAACAAGTAGAATACCTTAATTAGGATAACCTAGGTAGCCTCAAGTCTATGAAGGTACATATATTGCAGCACCATCACAAGTTTACAAGCCTTGGTTGACACTTTAATGTAGTCTTTACAATGTTGAGTGGACTGTTTAGCTAGTCATACCTTTGAATTGTGTGGTTTCTACCAAGTTTACAATATACTAGTTTATAATCTATACAAAGGTCACTATTATTCAAGGATATATATATTCTTCAATCTCGCCTCAAAATTTGGCCTAAAACTTTGAGTCAAGCAAATACTTTCATAGTATTCTTTTGAGTATATAATAAATTTATTTTATCTTTAGATTTAGTTTGAGATTCCCTTATGTGTTTCCAATTTGTTTGTTTCTTAAGTAATTTATTTAGTTACTTGTTAAATTTATTTAAACATTAAGCATGTATTTGATATATCCAACTTTTATAATACCATTAACCTTGCCTTAAAAACCCGAGTATTTGTAACATTCTTTGTTATCTAGATTATCTACATACTCGCTTCTGAAGGGGATCAAGGTGTAATATATACGTAATTTTATTTTCTACTCTATGTTTGATATGAATTTTTAAATGTGGGTATGCAACCCTTTCTACGACCCTTTTCCTCATACAGTACCTCTGCAACTTCTACCCACGAAGGGAAGCATTAACTCATTAAGCACTTTAGTCTCATTGAATGGTACTTATATATTATTAAAATATAATCTCAATCCTAATAGAGTACTCAGTCATCTTGACTAAGGTTTATATATCTAATTAAATAACACTTATTTAAAAAAATATATAAATGAATAAATTAGTCTAACAAATGTATTCCCTTTGAGTCATTCTTTAGATTTAATATCCAAATGATTCTTTATTACTCCTCAATGATTTATAGGGATGATGTCACATATGTTGTTGTAGTCATGTTAGGTGATTGATGTGGGAGTCCAAAGTGCAACAATATTACCCACAAGTATGAACCAAAAGCATCACAAATACTGAACACTGTGAATAATTTGATTTCAATCTTGTTTAATGTTTGCCAACTATGTAGTAGAAATTAAAAAACTAATGTTAATTACTTTGCGTGACAAAATAAATTAAAATTATGCATTCAACTAAAAAATTAGAAATAACTTGACTTTTCAAAGTGTGAATGATTTTTTGTGGAATCTGGAATGGGGACATGATGTTGGGCAAGGGTTTGAGACTCGGCACGAGCATAACAACCTGCGGCCTGTAAGGCCACAACTACATGCTTGTCTTTTTTCTTGCATGTTCACAAGTGAAACCAGATCGGGGGTGTTGAGTGTTGCTTGGTCAAGGGGAGATTTGTTGCTTTCAAGGGGTGCTTATATATTTTTCTATGTTTGTTTTCCCATATCTGCTGCTTTGTGTTAAAATTAGGGTTGTCTCTTTGTTGTTTTGGCTGCACGAGTGGGGGCATTTGTTCTCTCGTGTTTGGTGGTCATTATTTTCTCGTAGGTCAGTTTTGGTCTCCTTTTCACCTAGAGGTAGGTAGTTTTCTTTAAGCATGGCTAACCCTAGTGAGGGTTCATCGAGGAATGGTGGTTTTTGTTTGAAAAAGGTGAATGGGTGCTTGGAAAGATCACAAGAACGTCCGATGTTGGTTATACAACTGGATTTTGTGGCCGAGAATGTTGAGTATTACACCAATCATGTGTTGATTTGTAAGTTCATGGGGACATGATTGTCGCTTCCCCTTCTTGACTCTTGGTTTTGAAAGACCTAGAATCTTGAAGGGGATTTTGATATAATGTTGGTGGCTAACAACTTCTTTATGATGGATTTTTCTTGTGTTGCTGACATAAATTGGGTGTTTGAAGGGGGCCTTGCTTCTACAATCAGGTGGGCCTCTTCATTAAACCATGGCACGTGGGATTCAACTATGCTAAGGAACTCCCCTCTAGGGTTTTAGTTTGGGTGTGTCTCCCTCGTCTACCTTTGGAGTGTTGGTGAAGTGATATATTGTTGATGATTGCACCCTTGCTAGGTAAGCCTATTGGGCCCTCTCAACAAACATTGACTAAAAGGGTTTTATCCTTTACTTGTGTGTGCATTAAAATTGACTTAAATAATCTATTGTTGGATTCAGTTGGCATGAGCATTGGGTAAATTTCTTTGACCCGACAATTGGATTATGAGGCATTGCATTTTCGATGTCGTTTATGTCATGAATATGGTCACCTTCAACAAAAATGTCCCAAAGCTATTACTGTTGCTGGTATGGCTAATGCCCCCTCTCAGTCTGCTCTGAAGTTGGATAAGGATAAGGCCCCTATGCAATGGGTGGTGGCAGATAAGGATTTTTTTTTCAAGTTAAGTCTTGTAATAGAGGTAGAGGTCAAAATAGGACTCTCAAAGATAGGCAAGAAGAGGAAACTTTTAACAGGTTTGATGCTTTAGAGGACTTAGTTCAGGAGGAAGGTGTCCCCCTTAATAGGCAAGTAGGTGATGGATTTATAGCTAAGAAGCACCTTGAGAATCTTTCAAATGCTTTATTTTTCTTAATTTAGGTGGAGGCTCAATCGGCTCAGATGGATACAAATCTCCCTTCCTTAGTTCCTATGCCTGGGGGAATTGGTATAGTGCCAAAGATTACTATGGATTCTACTATCCTTAGTGTTGAACTCATAATTAAGAAAGGTTTTGGGGAAATTGGTAAAAGAAATTCATCCTCTCTGACTTTGGTCTTGCAACAAAAGCCTCCTAAAAATGGGGTCCCTGAGAAGTTTCTTAAAGCAGGAAGGAAGAAGGATCAAGAATAGGTGAATTTAATTGGTGAGATGTTCGTGGAGTCTAGTTCTATGAGAACTATTGATTCTCTCACTTCTCTCAACCCCAACAATGATTATCTTGGAATTTTAGGGGTATGAATAACATCCCTAAACAAAAGGTTATTCATGAGTTGATTTGTATTCACTCTCTTGATATGGTTTTCCTACAGAAAACCAAGTTATTGGTGGAAAGTATGTCGAATTTGGCTCCTAAAATTTGGGGTAGAGGTCTATGCCAGTGTGTGGGGGTGCAGGGCAGCTTTGGGGGACTTTCTCATTTATGGGATCCATGTAGAGTTATTCCTATTTTCACTCTCTGACAAGTACTCTATTTCTCTTGTGGCTTCAAGTCTGAAGTCAGGTGAGAGAATCCTTTTCTCTAACATATATGCTCCTATTGATTTCCTTGGTAAGACACATTTGTGGTCTCATGTTAGATATTTGTGTTCTTTGGAGCCTTTTCCTTGGATTTTGGCAAGTGATTTCAATGTTATCTCCTCCCTAGAGAAAGAGGCGACAATGCCCGTTTGGACCTTTCCTTAGATCCCCTCAAGGACAATGTGGCTCTTTTGAACCTAGTGGCTATCAAACCCTCGAATGGGGTGTTTACCTAGAACAATAGGAGGACTGCTGATGCACCCATTTCGAAAAGGCTATACAAGTTTATGGTGTCCAACTTTTGAGTTGGTGATAGATGGATGACTAGCTATGAGATTTTGGATTGGCAGGGTTTTGATCATTGGCCAATCAAATTCTCTACTATTTTTCTAAACTCTCTAAAAAGAAATCTTTTAGATTTCAACTCATGTGGCTTTGTGATGCATCACTTCATGGTCTTGTTCCTAGTTGGTGGAGTTCTGGGAAGCTATCTTTCGGCACTACCATGTACTCCTTTGCTAAGAGGCTTCAGTATATCAAGTATATGTCAAAATGTTGGAATAGACACCATTTTGGTAATGTATTCCAAGCAAAAAGGGTTGCTCATGAGCACTTAGATTCTATTACTCAAAAGATTCAGGCCTAAGGACTCTTTGAGGATTTGAGTTTTCTAGAAGCGGCAACGATGAAGGATGTGGAGGAATGGGAGCTTTGAGAGGAATTGTTTTGGAAGCAAAAGTATCGCATTGATTGGATCCAAGAAGGTGACAAGAATACTTCATTTTTTCACAACTTGGTTAAGGATAGAAGGCAGGGAAATATCATTTCTTCTCTCAGGTCCCTAGAGGGGGATCATTTGTATTCCTCTATTAAGATTTCACAAGAGTTTGTTCAAAAAATTTCAACTTTATTTTCTGATGATTCCCCTCTAGCCAATGTGGACAAGGCTATAATATTAGCTTGCATCCCTCCTCTAGTGATTGGTGAAATGACTAACACTCTATGTGCAATGTTTTAATCTATTAAAAATGCAAGAAAATCAAGCGAAAGACTAAAAACAAATAAAACACTCAAGATTGGATGATAAGGAGCTCAAACCAACATAGAAAAAATCCTATTGTGTATATGTTCCCGCGATGTGTGATGGGTTGTGTGCTCACTCGAAGTTTTGGTAGCATAACGATGCTCCAGTAAAAAATGGGTGAGAGAGGGATGAAATGGCTAAGTGTTGGCATAAATAGATTTGGAGGATAATGGATGAATGGCTAGGATTAGATGATGGAGATCAATGGTTGAGGATGGTTGGGATATCTCAAGCCATAGGATTGTGCCAAGTGGCACAAGGAGAGGGCTCGAGAGGGAGATTGTACCCTTAAGGGAACAAAGCCCATGTGCTTGATGTGATGGGGAGGGTTGACCCACTTAATCATGAATTAAGTGTGTGTAAATGTTTAGTGGGTAGGTTAGATGGGGATGAAGATTACGAGTGGATTATAGAGAATGTGATGGGAGGAGAGAGAAAGGGGAGAGGGAACTAAATATTTAAATTTAATCCCTATAAGGTTTGATAACCAAATTAAATAAATTGATATATTTATTTCATTTAGGGGAGAATGATAAAGGGGATAAAGTATTTAATTGTTTAATTAAATACCTCAGGGATTTAGAGGAATTTAAGGGTATTAATTAAATAATGGAAATATTATTTAATTAATGTAGATAAGAGGATATTTAGATGAAAAGGGGAGAAATTTGACCAAACATAAGTGGCCAAATTTAGGTTTCTACACTCTCTTCTCAAACTGATCTCCTTGGCGAAGGTGGAGGCTATTGTGTTTCAGATGAAGAAGGGTAAAGCTCCTGGCCTTGATGGATTTTTGATAGAGTTCTTTTAGGAGTTTTGGGAGGTTGTTAAGCTTGACCTTCTCAAGGTTTTCTAGGAGTCTCAAAGGAACAAGCAAATGCTAAGATCCATGAATGCTAATTTTTTGGCTCTTATCCCTAAGTAAAAAGGTGTTAATTCTTTGGATCTCTATAGGCCATTTTCCCTTTGTAATTTGATGTACAAAATAATTACTAAGTTGATTGTTGAACACTTGAAGTCATGGTTAAATAGGCTAATTTTTTAGGAGCAAGATGGATTCGTGGCTAGCAGATAGACTCTTGATGGTGTTATTACGGCTAAGACTGTGCACTCCATGGCCTCCTCTAGAAAAAAGGCTATGTTTATTAAGTTGGATATGGCCAAAGCCTATGATCACGTCAAATGGTATTTTCTATATAAGATTTTGTGGGCTTTTGGGTTGGTAGTGCCTAGATTGAGTGGGTTATGAGTTGTGTCACTTCCTCCTTCTCTATGCTTATCAATGGGGAGCCTTCAGAGCTTTTTTGGGGTGTCCAGGCGCCTTCGATAAGGGGATCCTTTACCCACATAATTATTTATTTTGATGGCTAAGGGGCTAAGGAGATTTATTAAATCTTGTGTGGATCTTGGTCTTATTCAGGGTTGGCACTAGGGAAATAATTTTCCCCCCAAATCCCATCTCCAGTTTGTGGATGACACGACTCTGATGGGCTTATCCAAAGTGGATGAAGCAGTCAATTTGAGGAAGTCCCTTGACTGTTACTTAGCTACTTTGGTACATAATATCAATGAGGGAAAGTCCTCCATTTACTTCTTTAACACTCCCAAGCTTATTCAACAAAGAATTGCTAGGATTCTCAGGTTCTAGATTGGTTCACTTCTCTTTGTTTACCTCAGAATTTCTCTTGCCATGCACTTGCTTCCAAGGCTATTTTGGCAAGATGTTATTGAGAAGTTCAGTAAAAAAGTTAGTCACTAGACTTGCAGGTGGCTCTCTATTGTTGGTAGAGTGACTCTTTTGAAGTCGATGTTTCAAGCTCTCCCGTTGTACATGTGCTTTGTGTTATCTACTCCTGACAGCTTTATTAAAGACTTTGAGAGTCTTTGTCATTAGTTTCTCTGGTCTAGTAATCTCCTCTCAAGGAAGTGGAGTTCTATTAAGTGGGAGGATGTGTGTTGACCAAAGTAGGAAGGAGGTCTTGGGATGATTTGAATGGAAAAGTTTTGGTTGCTAAAATTTATTGGTGATGGTCTCTCAACAACAACAGACTTGGGCTAAGATCCTTACCACAAAATATCTTGGGGGTGTGGCGAGTGCAAATGTGCCTAGATACAACCTTATGGATAAAGGTTTTATGGTTTGGAGTACCCTCAAAAGGGGAGCCAAGCTAATTAAACAAGGGTTTTTTTGGATTTGCAATCGTGGATCTGATGCTCTCTTTTGGTATGACTCTTGGGATGGGCACCCTCATATTATGTCAACACACCCTCACTTGCAAGATTTATATAGGAATTTTCTAGAGGCTGGTTGGAGTCATGTGGAGGATTTCAAAACCCCTCATGTTCTGGCTCTGGCTACTTTGTACAAGTGGAAAGACCCACATGAGTGGCCTCCCGAGGGATCGATGGAGGATCATCAAGAACTTGCTTGTATTTTGGATAGTATGGTTTGCGATTTTCTTCTAGAGAGGGATGTTCTAGCCTAGGGTCATGACCCAAAAGGTAAATTCTCTATTACCTTTAGTTACCAGGTGCTAGATAAACATATTTTTGGGTGTACAGGGATCCCCTGTTGGAAGTAGATTTGGAATAAATTCTCTTGGCCCAAGTGTAATTTCTTCTCTTGGCTTATGATTCATAATAGATGCCTAACCTGGGAGAATCTTTGGAAGCACAGTTTTTAGGGCACCTCCATGTGTCTCTTGTGCTCTAATAGTGATGAGAACTCTTCTCATCTCTTTTTTAGTGTTCCTTTGTTAGGGTGATTTGGAATCTCTGGTGAGATGCTTGGTATCAGCCATGTAAGCACACCTCCTTTTTGGATGAGTTTTCGTTCAAGCAAGGGAATCCCCCTACTAAGACTTCTTTCCTCCACATAGTTTGGACAATTGGTCCTAGCTTGATTATCTACCATATCTTGTTGGAGCGCAACTATAGTATTTTTCTAGATAAGAAGCTTTAGGTGTAATAGGTTTGGATGAGAATTTTGGGGGTTCTTCAAGAGACCTTGGTAGCTAAGTGTGACCTTTTAGTCCCTATGGATTCTAGTGACATAGTTGTGGTTCGACATTTGGGACTTCCTGCTTATGACAAGGGGCATAGGCCTAGTCTAGATTGGAGTACTAGAGGGAAGGTTTTGAGAGATGGTCACTAGAGGCCACCTCCTTTTGGGGTGTTGAATATTAATACTAATGGGTCCTATAGAGGTAATCTTGGTCATGCTTGGGTTGGTGGCATTGGTAGAGATAGTTCTGGAGTGGTTGAGTTCTTCTTCTCAAAGTACAGGGGTAAACACTCTAACAATTTCATGGAGGCACTAGCTATTCTCTTGGATTTGAAAAGGGCCTGTGCCTTGGGTTGGAGAAGGATAATTTTTGGATTTTATTCTCATATTGTGATTGACTTGTTGAACAAGCACCAATTAGAGGATGTGAATTGGCAACTGGTAGTGGTGGTTAGAAAAATCATCTCTTTGGGTGGAGTCTTGGACTCTATCACCTTCTATCATAGCCCATAGGAGTGGAATAAGGTGGTTGATGGTTTGGCTAAATGGGCGTCTGAGCGGATGGGAAATTGGAATGTGGAAGATTGGGGTGGTCTTTCTGAGAATCTTTCTCAGGAATTGGAAGATCTGGTCATGGAGGATATGAGACATTTCTTGGGAGTTGATTAATGGCTCTGTTGTTGATTTTTGACCCCTAGTGGGTTGGTTGTACTTTATGACTTTGTAGTGGTTTCTTGGATCAATAAAAGTTTACCCTTTTTTCATTAAAAAAATAGAAATAACCTTTACTAGAATTCCATGTAAAAGAATTTAAAGTAAAATTAAGACTAAAAAAGCTATTAAAAGTAAAATATTTAAAATCTTTAAAATAAAACTAAGACTTAAAAAGTTAGTAAATTACTTTAAGAAAAATTACATATTTATCTTAAAATTTTAAAAGTCAATTTATAAACACTAAAATTTTCAATGATTAATTTATAATATATAAAATATTTAATAAAAGTTATTTTTTTTATAAGCTTAATAAAAGTTAATTAAAATAAAATAATAATATCAAATTTTAAAGTAAAAATTTATCAATTACATAATAAATAAATTAACTAACAAATAAAATTACATTTTTATAAAATGAGATTAATAATTATTTTAACAACTAATTGCATAGATTAGTTTAAAAGTAAAAAGTAAAAATAAAAAATGAAAATATTGTTTAAAAAAAATTGCTTTAAAGTTTCAAATATTTTGATGATTCAAATTGATCATTTTTTAAACATAATAAGATAATAAACATTTTTTCTCTGTCATCATTGAACAAATTATTCTTCTTCTCGGAAAAAAAGAGGCAAAAAAACCTACTAAATTAAATGATATTTGGCTTCCAATTTTACTAGGTTTTTCTCTCCTATTATTAGTTCCTGCCCTGTGCTTAAACAGTGATTATTAGTTTGTTTTGCAGCCAATCAAATGTACAAATTTTGTTACATAAATTCATTTACAAACTATTATTATCTTCATATTTAACTTTTGTAAAGTAGAGATGCAATTTTTTTAACTTAATTTTAAAAAAAAATTATTTATCATCAATTTTATTGGTCTAAAATTTTTAAGCGATACGGATTTTAGGGAGCATAAACTTTATCGCAGATTTTTAAGGTTTTTACAAAGACTATAATAAAAATAAATAGCTAATGTTTAAGAAATTTTTTGAACTCTTCAAAATTAGTTTACTTGTTTTTTACATTATCTTTTTTTTTTGCTTATTGATGAAATAGGAGTGAATGATTTTGACTTAAAAATTATACAATTGAATCATGATAAAATGAAATAATTTGATATACTTTGAAAAACACTTCATTTTTATCACCATTAATCATATTTTTACTATCACCAAAATTTAAATTTGATAATCTTATGATTATATTTTATGGTAAAATACAATTGAAATTTTAAGTAGATTATATTATTTAAAAAGAGATATCCAATAGATGTCAAAACATTTATACATTCTTATAAATACATTTAATCTATAACTTTTCTAAAATAAAATAAATCTTTTTCCTTTTTTTTTGGTAAAGGTGGCAAAGCCAAAAAATATATTAATAAAAGAAAGTATTACATAAAGTGGTGAGTTGCCAAAGAATAGCAAAATGCAACTCAAAATTACAATCTGGGCCTAGAAGGCCAATAGAGGGAACAAAAAGAGATAAAGTACTAAGAGCGTGAGATGTTGTGAGTTGCCAAAGAGAAGGAAAAATGCAACTCAAAATAATAGACCAAACATAGCTCCAGCCAAGACAAAGATTCAAAATCCTGGAAGATACAATATGAGAAGAAGGAAAGAAAACTAGAAGCCAAAGAAAGGAAGCCCACGAATAGACCATCTCACCAAAATCTCCATGTTAAACCAGATAGGTACCATTTCAAAGTATAGAAGGCCTGCAACAATGAAACAAAAAACAAAATACTTCCAACCAGGTAGAGCCCATCAGATATTGAACACCAAGCATGATCAAAACTTGATAAGAGAAAAGAGAAAATTCAAGAAGTGCTTCCTTCAGATGAAGCAATATTAGAAGGTGGAGGGAAGTGGGGTTCTTTATGTGGCTCCACAATAGCATGTTGAATCAGAAGGTGGATAGCTTTAAATAGCATGTAGATTGGGTCACTTATAGAATTCCCATGTTGTTGGGATAAAAGTCTCAATTGAACCTTAAATTCATTGTTGTTACCATTCAATAAACCATAAGCCATTGCAGACAAAAGTTTTGATAAACGACAGTCTGTAAGGAGGTGCTGCCTATTGATTACACCACCAACCAAACAAGAGCCCTGCAATATATCATATTGCTCCAATGCTTGTTGAAGAGAAGAAAGAGGGCAGACGTGGGGTAACAAGTAAGTACCAGCTAAAAACTTGACCATCTCCATATCAGATAAGATATCCATCAGATTGGACACAAAACGGGATGCCATTTCATATGGAAAAACTATGGTATGCATATCCAACTAGTCGAAACCTAGCACAACTTGAATAGAATCAAAAACTTGTTTGCATTCAAATGAAAACGCTCTCCTTAGTTTCTCCTTTGTGCAGGGTATTTCAATTCTCATTTCATGGAAATGAGGAGGCACCAAGACCCTGAATAAGTTGTCCATTTGACAACCCAATAACAAATAACCCCAAATTTTGCAAGAAAACAAATACAAAGCAGAGCAGAGAATGAAATCCATCATCGCAAGATAGAGAATTTAACTTTTTTGAAAGAGAAATAGCAATAAATGAGCCATGAAGAGTGAGTACTCTCAAGCCAAGACAACATGCCAAGTGTTATTCTTGGAAATTAAAAACATATTGGAGGTTGTGATCATCTGAACATCCACTAAAAAATATTTTCTCCAAAGTCATATTAGAAGCACACGGTCGGGTGCTAGAAATGCCAAAAGAAGCCATACCAAATTTGGCCCCAAAAATCCAGACCGTTGTCAAATCCAGAACAAGTAATATGGCAGATGAAATTAATGCCACAATAAAGGCTTTCAAAATAATCCAATGTGAATGTTTGAATGGAGGACAAACCAAAAGAATATAAGAAAATAAGTACCGTTAAATAACATCATCTTGGGAATGGTAAATAACACTCGTTCCTGGAGAGAATCAACTTGCCAGAGCCTTTGATAATAATTGAACACAATATGCCCTTGCAATATCCAAGGTGAATACATGTGATGAGGGGGGTAGTAATTACTTTGAAAGTAAAAAAAAATCCCCATAAAAAAACAATATGAAGTCAAAGACAGATAATATAGAGGCAGGGGATGCAATTCCCAAATTTTTAATATTTAAAATGACAATATTTAAATTGGTCATCATTATACTAAGTCATAT